>VDFB02336938.1:0-45000 GCA_007258455.2 Sequoia sempervirens | reverse complement strand
CTTGACTCTCCGTGACCTGGGGCCTTGAACGTGGTTGGTCCCCCTCTCTTACAAGAAAATATGACTTTATTTCATTACAAGCAACTCCCAAAATTTTCCAACTATACAAAAAAATTAGGAAAATTGCATCCAATGGATAGCTATGTAAGTATTAGATCCTCTTATTAAACAAGAAATTCATTATAGTTATCTAGAATGCTTTATATTTTTTTTCTTAAAAAAGTTACATGTTTGTAATCATGGGATGAATACTTTTTAGCATATGAAGGTAGGTGGATCACTACTAGTATTTATTTTCTTTAAATTTCTTATGTAAATCATATAGTAGCACCATTTCTTCAATATATTTTAAAAGTAAGAGCAAGAAATAAAAAATCTAAAATGTTGATGATTAAACATGTGCACAAAGTGCAAACGAACAAAAAATTTAATGATAATTTACAAAAATGAAGAAAAAAGTTGAAGATAGAATAGGTCCATATGACACAAAGGTGGTGAGATCAATTTTCTATGTAAAACTTCATCTCCCTTAAATATTTTTTTCTCCAATCATCTATATTTAACCCACTTTGCCTTGTCAAGATGAAACCGATCTAGGATTTAGCCAACAATTTGCTTGGAAAAACTAAATTGACTTTGCTCTATGTAACACAACATAGACCTTTAGATGAGACCCATCTAGGATTCAATTAAAAAAATCTCATATACCTCAGCTTGAGAATTATTTCTACATTTTCTTAAAAAATAATCTGAATTTACTTTGAGAAACACAACATAAACCTTTGGATGAGACCCATTCAAGATTAAACTAAAAATTTCTCACACTATAGACCTCAACATGAGAATCATTTCTACTAACTTCATAAGACAACAATATCTACAAAAAAAAGACATAACAGGTACTTACTTGAGTGCAATCTTCCTTATATCACTATTGGGTGAGAAAAAAGGAACTCTAAAATGTTCTCTCTTAGGGTTTATGAGCAAGGACACACGCAGGGTTACAATATAATATGCAAGTTTCCCATGAAACATGTTAATTGGTTATTCTCTTTGCTTGAACAGACCCGAGAGAACCCTCAAAAAAATTAGCATGATAATTCCCAAGTCTTCTCATGGGAATTTGGTCTAAATTTTAGAGTGCCATTCACTTTTCCTAAATATTCCTAACAAAGACTAGTAGGTTGATAGTCTTTGTTATTGAAATGTAAACCTCGTCTCATAATTGCAAATTAGGGATAATCCAAGTAGACTAATACTTATGCACCTCCTTAAATGCAACATAGAATCTTCTGAACCTCACCTTAAGGGTTGATTTTGATACTCTAATAGAAATATTCAACTCAAATTAATGTCCTCAAATCTTAAGCAAAACAATATTGTCATGCATTGAAATAAGGGAGCTTATAGATGGTTCTAATTGGACAACTAAAATTGATCATTACATTTAATCAATTCTATTCCTAATTCTTCCAATTTCTATCCTCTCTATTGATTAAATAATGTTTTATTGTTTAATTAATATTCCCTCTATCCTTATGTTCATCTAAAATCATTTCTTCTATCACCACTAAGTCATAATCTAAGATAAATAATTAATCCTAATTATTTATCCATTCCTATCACTACTCTTATCCGCTTTATTCAAAATTAAATAATTGATATTTAGTTAATTTCATCCCTCATGTCACATCCTCCAACTTTCCTTATTAGCCTCCTAATCCCCACCTAATCCCTTCATTAACATGTGCACAAACTCAATCCTTACTTAAGTGGCATCAAATCCTTTCCATATATATCATCACCCACCTTGTCCTCTTTTCATTTATTTTTTCCATTTTAGAAAAAATACCCCATGTCCTTGGGGATATGGATCTTACTTCCTCAAGTACCCAAAAGAAATTTTAAATTCCTTTACTTGTCCCTTTCGAATGTGAGGGACAAAAATTGCCTTTATGGCAAATCTTCTAAGGGTACCTCCAAGTACCTCATGTCCTCTCATGCACTCCCATTGTGTCACTTGGCACAATCTCATTACTCGAGATAACCAAATCAATCTACACCATTGATCACCCAAATTAGTCTTATCCCTCCATCCACTTTCCTCAAAATATTTCACTCAATTTTCAGATAAAAAAAAAACAAAACAAAACAAAACATTAGGGTGTTGAATTTCCATGAGCTCACATTGAAATTGATAATTTGGGAAAAATTACACAATAGAGAGTATAGCATTTTTTTTATGTTTTTTAAAATTTCTATGTCTTATTTGAGTGCTTATTTGAATTTTCTTATTTAAATAATTCATACTGACATAAAATATTGCACACATTTATATGGCATGCATCCAAACAGGTATGATATTAATCCACCCCATTTCAATGATGATGAAAGTCTTGTTGATCAAGACGAGTATAAAATTGAGCCCTTTGATGTCATCATTTCTAGTAAGTTTTCCCAAAGTGTCCACCACTCATCCATGCCTTTTGACCAAGCAATAGCTAGTACAAACTATTTCTGCACTTCTACGTGCTATATGTTCCATTATTTTAAGTTATTCTGTCACTCCTTTTGAAAGGTAATTCCCACTATCTCATATAAGAACATATCTCCTTCTTATATCTCAATACCCATATATCCTCTCTTTATTCCAAGAGTATATAATTTCCATCTCTCTCTCCTAGGTCTCTATCTTTGCATAACAACACACTGCAATTTTAATCAAACGAAAGCTATCACACTATTCAAAAACCTAATTCTTCTACCTATATATCCCAACATCATATGTTTCTTGGCCCAGAATTTATAACTGTAATCCACTATTTCATGCCCAGTAAAGTCCATCTACCACCTACCTACCCCACTCTTCCTGTATTAGTTCCATCAATCCCAATCCTTCCAATCCTATAATCCAATCCTCCACACTTCTTCCACCCAGGCACCACCATTCATCTACTCCTAATGTCTATATTCCCGGTCTTAATCATCTAAATCTATAATCCTCCATCCATCCTACCAAAGTCCAATCCAAACTATATTCCTCCATTTGGGTTCTTCCATTATTTCTCCATTCTGAAATCTGCACCCTCCAATCCATAATCCTAATCCTCCATCTAATCATAATCATCCATCTACTCTTAATCCTCCTCTTCTATTCCATAATCCTAATCCTTCATCTACTCTTAGTTCTCCATCAAAGCCTAAAACATACAAATATATCACTCCAAAATTCCTCTGAGGATTCTTAGCAAAGAAAACATCACAAAATCCACATCCTAAAAATGTGAAGTCATGTCACCCCACTCAACCATCTCAGATCATCAATGATGAGGCCCTTCTCCATCCCACACCTATCATCCCTCTTCCAACTCCTAACACCATTTAAACCATTCAAACCATCCAACCCATTCAAACCATCCAACTCCAATCCTAATCTCCTACTCCTAGCATTATCCAACCCCAATTCCATGAACCTCACGAATCCTTCATCCATTCATCTACCCCATTTAAGGATTCTCTCCAATACTCCTCTCTCATCACATCTCCCACTCAAATCCAAATATGCCAAGATCTTATTCCAAAGCATACTGAAATATCCCCCATCCAAATAAAGATCCTACCACCCCATCTAATTCATCTTATGATAATTTATCACCTCCTACCCAAACTATCCTAACGCCATCAACTTATCCTCTTGGTCCTCTCACTTTCACCCGTGATAATTCTCCTACAGCAAAAGAACAAGTCTTATCCCCCCCCCATCATCCTCCATCTAATAATGGACTCACATCTTGCTTCCAAAATAACAAAATTTCTAATGTAAATTAAATGCTCAATAAAATAAACTATGAAGGTAAATGCTTAGGCCTACATGAGAAATATATCTTAGAGCTCATCCATATCAAATAAAATCCACGATTGCAAGGCTTTGGCTACATATCTCAAGGATCATGATCCAAAAATGTTGGTACAACCTTTATGTGACCTAAGATCACTTCTCCTAAAACCATAAAAGGTGCCTCCCACCCTTCCTACATAAATTTTATCACCATCCCCCTCTCATCCATCATACCAATCTAAATCCATTATCACTATCCCTCCATCCTCCAAATCTATTTTGGGTCCTTATGTCCCAAAATCTACAATTACATATGCTCTACCTCCTAAATCCATTTTGGGCCATTATATCCCAAAATTGCATCCTCCATCTCATCCTACTCATCTCATCGTCCATTAATCCCCCATATCTATCTCCCATCATAACTATCTCACTTTCATAATCCCCAATCAAGATTAATAAAGACACACATCCATGAATGACATCCAACATCATCCCTCCATACACCCTATTCAAAATCTTACCTCGATCACTCCATTCATATTCTCTCCTCACACCCCTACCATTGCTATATGAAGAAATTTGGATGTCGTGGTAGAAATGCATACAACCAAACATCTACGAAAGCTTAAACATCACCATGTACCCTCAAAAAGACATGTTAAAGAAAAGATAAATCCAATCTAAAAGTTCAATCAATCCCAAAGGCCACAAAGACCTACCAAATAAAAAATTAAAACTATGGATACCAAAGCAAAAAGAAGCAATGCATCCAAAACAAATCCATAATGGCATCCAAATTTGATAGTAAAAAATCTAAGCATCCTCATCCTTTATCTCCTAACTCTATTTTGGGCCCCTATGTCCCAAAATTCACTAACCTAACTCCTAAATCATATCCACATCCTCCATTCATTTCTCCTTCCATCATTCAACATCCATCGCAATTTGTACCAATGTTGGTCCTAACAACATCCCCACATCACACTCCCCTCTCATTCTTCCATCCATACACTTTTCGACAAACCAACCATTATCCCACATACCCCCCCATCAAACCCTTTTAAATCCATTCCCTTGCATAATCCATCCATCCTAATAAGGTTGTACCAACATCCAACGATCACTTCAAAATAGGCTTGTATTACCTTGGTATGACACTAGATGTTGAGTCATTCCTCCAACACCCTATCACCTATCTAATATATTCCAAATCCACTCAACATTTTCCCCATCTACCTCCATCCATGCTAAACACAAAAATGTTGAAAAAAAATCAGAAGGCTATTTAAAAAAAATAGAAGAGGGTAAGTGCACAAAGTTGTGACACAATTAAGATGCCACTTTTTTTTTACTCAAATTGAACATTTGGTGAGCATCAAATGGCTCAGATGACTAAGCCTAAGGCATGGTCATACCAAGCTAGCTTGGTGAGTTCCAAATGTTAAAGTTGTTATAAAAAACCAAACTTCATTTTTACATTTTGTTGTTGAAACTTGCGAGTGCTTTGCGTTTTTTCTCCTCCCCAACCCACACTCTCCATATACATAGCCATTTTTCACTTTGAGCTTATGAATCTTTGTCAAGATGTCACCAAGATGTTGAGGAGGTCAAAGAGGTAAGTATCTTTGTTTTTTTAGTTTCAAAATTTGATTAAATTGTAGATTGAATTAGATTTTTAATTATTATTATTTTTAATTTCCAGGACATAAATTTCCACTCCCAAATGTTGAAAATCCTCATCACCTCCTCATGAACAAGAACCAAATCAAAATCCTCCCTCAATTCCTATACATCCCCCAAGAACATAAGAAAATATTCTAGGGAAAATATAAAACAACAAAAAAGAACTTGAGGAATTGATTACAAAGCTAAAAGATACTACTGCAACAAACCCTCATAGGAGAGCCCTTATTGAATCCCTATAGTCTATTGTATCTCATGTAGGATCAATGAGTGCATAATTTAATTTTTGGTACAATAAGAGGAAGGAACAAAAAAATATTCATGTAAACAAACTTTCGTATGAGCAAGTAAAGAAAATTAACAAATTCGACTTGTGTGCCCTCTTCACCGACCCATGAACCAATCAATTTATCAACTAGATGTAGGAGGTTCCCCATCCATTGGTGCCACCATGAAGGGATAAAAAATATTTTTTGGGATAGGTGGTGGATTGTTTTTGACCAACCTCTGTGCAATAACTATGAGGTGCCATAGTACTTTTTGAGGAAACTCTATTGTGAGTTTCTCCTTAATGAGATTCTAAATTAGTATGAATATCTAGATTTCCAGGGTAGAGGTGGGGGCTCCACACATGACAAAGTGGGGGCACGATGTAACCCACAAATGACACCGAGACCCTTGGCTAGATCAGTGGTGGAGCATGTGACTATTCCTTCCATTGTGAAGGACAATGTCAAGGTGGACACCTTGGACTCCATCAGCTCACTCACTCAGAGCCTTGTACAACATGTGAGGCCTCTAGAATAGCATGATGTGGGCGATTATTCTAAGCTCATAATTATAGTCCACTTTTTTCACTCTTGCGATATTGTTTGCACATATGATCTTGAGAGTAGTCAGGATACAACTATGCAGGATACATTAGCTACACAAGGGATGGTTATGATAGAGTCTTTGTTGAATGAAACATTCAACATTGATACTCAAGTAAATTTTAGCAAGTTCATTTAATTTTGTTTATTGAATTTTATTTTGAAATGCAAGAATAACTAAATTAGTAGAATGATTATGTTGAAAATCCAGGGTCAGAGTGTTCGTGCTACTTGTAGTGCTCCCCCATACCCATATTCCATGACATTGTCGAGTCCATAGCTATGTAACCAATAAAGAAATATAATTATTACATGTGAATAGTTGAACCTTATATAAATAGTTTTCTCATAACTCACTTTGGATGTTGAATAGTTTAATGGTGGACCTTCGACATTGACACCTCGTACTTATCGTCATCGACAAACTTTCACCCATGTAACATTTATTCATTAATGGTGTTGCAAGACAATGTTAGGTAGTTTTGGTAATTGAACAACATTTGTTGTTTCATTTTCAAATGCTGACATCATAAATTCCTCTTGATGTTTGTGCCATAATGCACCATGGTGTTACTGCAGCAATAGAAAGTTTAGATCCTTTGATAGAGGTATGAGACAAATTAGTAAATTTCACACTATATTTGTTCTTTTATTGGTCTATTTTAATTTTTTTAATGATACTCATATGTGGTTTAATTTCTATCTTGATGCTTGCTACAAGGACTTGTCACTCTAGATTGTGAACGTGACCCTATTATGGATGAGCATGTTCATTATTTGTATGCGGTAAGTGATTATTTTGTTATATGTCATTCCACGATTCAATTTCTATATATATTAATTTCTATACTATTTATTGTATTATATGGGCCTCTAAGGAAGTTTAGAGAGGAGGACGAGTGAGCACACCTGAAATACACCATCACATGCATCTCCATCTAGTCGACAGTCAAAGGTAGCTCGTGATCTATTTCCTTGCCCTAGTGGGAAATGACTATGTATTAGGGTCCTTTGTTGTATGCCTATGTGGTATTTTTGAACATATATTTTTTATTATGGATATGTGACATTTTATGTCCATATGGATTTTTTGCAAGCCTATAATACTTTATTAGATATATTGAATAATTTTATCGACATATAACATTGTATGGCCTTACGAATTTTTGGTTAATGCAAATCTTTTTTACCACTATTATCCATATTTTCACTATAAATGATTAATTGTTCATAGATGAATAATTACACAAAGTTCATTGTTAGTAACCATAAAGTTGTTACAAATATCCTAGGCCTCTTTGAGGGGGAAATCCCATTTACTTTAAACAATATTGGTAGCACAAGCAGGATTTTTTAAAGTCTTTATCAGATATATTATGGATGAATTTGAGATCACAAGCATTTGGTAACATAATGAAACTAAACATTATTATAATGCAACCATAAAAGATTGTGATGTCTTGTGCTTTCCTTTTTTGGAGACTGCATCTTTGACTCTTGTTACCCACAATACTTCCCTAAGTGTTGGGTCATAACAAATTGTCCTTGCCCCTTTAATATGCACATTCTTGACTTTGAAATTTTCCTAACAACCACGAGCATAAGCATCAAAAACTATCCCTGTACCCTTAATATCCACGTTCTTGGCTATGTAACTATTATCTCATATTTCCTTAGTGCCAAAACTTATTTTCACTCCCTTTCTTAGTGGCACAAAATTGATAAATAAATGAGCCCCTACTCATTACTTAGGAAGTGTCAGAACCCCTCTTCTAAAAATGTAATGGGATGGTCACTAATTTTCTCACTTGGTATCTATGATTTAGCATCCCTACTCTAGTTCCTTTCTACTTCTTCCTCTTTTTGACCCTATTATGCCTAACATTAATATAGTTTATTTGAAATTGGTGTTTGCATTCTCCTATGTCCTTAACCTCAATACCATCCTTTTCTCAACCCCTCTTCCTAATGTGCATGATTCATTCATGCCTTCTCCTCCTTGATGTATTGTATAAGACAACCATGTGATTTCTCCTCGTGCCCTTTTCCATGATGCACCTAACTTTTATTAGTAGTTATAGTAACACCCTATACTCCTTCATTTCTCCACCCTCTTCATCTAGGATATATTTCTTAGGTGTGGCTTTGAAATTATCCCCATACATATCTATCAATGACTCCTTGTGGGTATCTTATTGTACATACGTAACTAACTCATGGTAATGCTTTCATTGATGTGGCTTAGCTAGCTCCCTCCAACATTCCAACATCTCCTCCATGTTCCACTATAGATATCATCCTTCTCCAACCTCCTTACCTCCACCAAAAATATTTTTATTTATAGTTATAAAACATTATATTTTGCCACCTTTAGTTTCTTAGAAGCACTTCCTTCTTTCTTCAATAATCTTAGAATATACTCCTCTCTTATAGCTAAAAATTATGATTCCTTTTATGTATTCCCTTCACCTAGTGGCTTGACCCTTATATTATTGATGCATCCAATTTTTATAGGTTCGTATCTTTCATTTTCTTAACTCCTTCGATTCCATTCCATGCATCATCATGTTTCTTGGTATCTAGCAATTTTAACCACTCTAGTTGTGTTTTTGGGTGCACCATCTAAGTTGTAGTTTAGCAACCTTCTTGTTCCTCTCATGTACCCATGCCCTACCCTTGTGCCATCTCCACACCTAGAGATAACATTATTATTCTATTACATTATCATACAGTCTCCTCTCTATGAAATATACATTTTGCATGTCTTCAAGATCCTCCTATGTAAACTCACACTCCATGATCACCAACACCCATAATACTAGCTCCTCAAGATATTTTCCACCCAAGAGTATGTGTGCTTAGACATGACATCCTCCTCTTGCTACATTTTTGTTTCATCCTCATATATAAAAAAATCATTTATATCTTGATTATTTTAGCCTTCATATTCATGGTCTTCACCTTGCTTTCTAATCAACCTTCTTCATGTCATGTTCTTTAAGATTTGATATCATTTTATACAATTTCCACAGTGGGTCTCGACTAAGAGAGGCTTAGTGACATAACCCTAATCATTAATTAACACATATAATGAAACATTGACACATAATATGCAAAATAAAATGTTTCATTTTTTAAAATATGAAGGTTTTTTGATAGATTGAAGACAAAAACTAATTAAACCAAACTTTAATAATGCCAAAAACTATTGAAAAATGGACAACAAGGATCTTAAGAGAAAGTGGCAGCATAGTGTAGCTTGAAACGTTCAGGAGAGTTTGTGTGTGAATCAAGACCATGCCTAGTGTAGACATTCCCACCCAGACGTGTTGGCACTGATGATTTGGCCATGAAGAATAGAACAAAAATTAGGCTACCTTGCAACTCGACATTGCATGCATTTGACAGTTTTTGGGGTAGTAAAAAACTTTCACCACAACCAAATGGTTTTGAGTATTCAAAATATGAGAGAGGTTATTGTAGAGGGGCCTCACATGCACCTATTGGTTTAAGCAAAACATTTGTATGTGCCACCTACTTCAAGATACAATGCGTCAAAGTTTGACATTATTTTGGACTTAGGGATCTTAAGAGAAAGTGTCCACATAGTGTAGCCCGAAACGTTCGAGAGAGTTGGGGTGCAAAATAGGACCATGCCTATTGTAGACATGCCCACTTGGATTTGTTGGAACTAATAGTTTGATCCCAAAAATAACTTAACAAAAATTAAGCTACCTTGCAACTTCACATTGCATGCATCTGACATTTTTTGGGGCAACAAAAAAACTTTCACCATGGCCAAATGGCTTGGAGATATGAAAAAATAAGAGTGTTTATTGTAGAGGGACCCTATGCGAACCTATACATTTAGACAAAACATTTCTAAGTGCCACATTTTTAGAGAAACAACTCATCAAAGTTTGTTAGTTTTTGGTATTTAGGGATCTTTAGAGAAAATGTGGACAAAATATAGCTTAAAACGACTTGGCATGTTGGGGTGCAAAACAAGACCTTACCTAGCATAAACTTGCCCACTCAGACGTATTGGAACTGTCAGTTTGGTTGCACGATGAACAAAATAAAAATTATGCCACCTTGCAACTTTCTCTTCAATACATTTGACACTTTTTTCAATGTGTGAAAACTTGTCACCATGGCCAAATGGATTGGAGATATGAAAAATTGAGAGGTTATTGTAGAGACACCCTATATAATCTTATACCTTTAGATGAAACACTTCTAAGTACTATGTTTTTTGATAAACAACTCATCAAAGTTTGTCACTTTTTGGCACTTAGGGCTCTTAAGAGAAAGCATCGGTACAATGTAGTTAGGAATGATTTGGCATGATGGGTGCAAAATAGGAACTTTCCTAGCATAAACCTACCCATCCAAATGTGTTGGTATTGTTGATTTGGCTGCATGAAAACCAAAACAAAAATTATGCCACCTTGCAACTTCCTCTTCAATGCATTTAACATTTTTTTAACATCCAAAAACTGAAAAAAGGCTACAAACAATGGATTGAGATATAAAAACTAAAAGAGAAGCACAGTAGAATATCTCACCATCTTAGATAATTGATGAAAAGAATTTCTAAGCACCATTGTTTTTAGTCAATCAAATTTTTACTGTTTCTTTTTGGAACCTGGGTTCCTGAGGTGTAAGTACAATAGCTTAGAGAATGATCCTCGGTAAACAAGTAAGCTAGCAGACCCTGTTTAGCATAAACCCCGCCTGCACTCAATGTGTTCACCTCCTACCACATATTAACAAAATATAATGAAATACCCACAATTTTCACCTAATGTATCCACATTTTAACATCATGCAAAATCCTGTCACCACGACCAAATGGATTAGAGATGAGAAACCAGAGAGATCATTAGATAAAACCTATAATGAATCATACTTTATATAAATATCAAAATAATTTTGAGGCATCATCAAAGCTATGTTTTGGGCACTGGGATCCAGAGATAGTAACAAGAGAATGTTTCTATTAACCGAAATACAGGCAAAAAAAATTAAAGTGAAAGCAACACTGTCTCATCATCGAATGAAAATACATGGACCTTGCAAAATTGGATCATAAAATTCATGGAAGTACTAATGACACATTACAAAGAAAACTTCAATCATTATTTGAGCTTGAAAAGACAGTTGTTATGTTTTATTAAGAAACAAAATTTTAAAGGCCTCGTTGTAGCTCAGATATAGGGAAACTAAAATATTTGAAAATATTAGATTAGAGATCATATAGAGATAAACCTTATAGTAATATTTATGTTTATACAAGACTAATTAAGGTATCAAACTATCTTTTGAAGAAATATAACGGAAGAGAAAATTTGAATTGGTGGCCTAATTCCTAGTGTTCAACTATTGTGTTGATATTATTTCTTATATGTTGTTTGGTTGTCTCTGAAGTGATCTTCCTCTGTTATTCAAATTAAGTATATCAACATATATTGTCTCGTCAATGCAACATTTTGCTGGTAGATGCCACAGAATCGGCAACCCAAACATTAATTATTTCATGTATCTCCAGATTCTTGGAACGCATGAAAAACACAAGATTGTAGATGATTGAATTGCTTGGATGAAATAAACTGGCAAATCATTTGTAGTTATTCTAAATAATAGGAGCATGGGTGCACACAATGGTAAGCTGAAACTCACCTTGTGTCTAGCTTAACTATACGAGTAATAGTTACAATTTATGTATGTGCTGCAAAAGATCCCAGGAGTTCACTGATGCCTGTATGCCTGAAAGTTCAATTAATCAGCCTGCATGTTTAGTTTTAGTTCAAATTTAACTAACCTGGTGTTGAGCATTCTCTAAAATGCAAGTGCATGTTGGTTATTTTGAGTTGCATGTAAGGGCTCACCAATTTGGGCATGTATTAATAACCTGAGTTGTATGATGATAACAGCATCTTAAAAGTGGCGATCATTCTCGGGGAATGGTGTTGAGTAAATGTTTCCTGTTGGAATTAGAAATCGCCTGGCTTTCAATTGAAGATGTTTTCTGGACCCAATGCAAGACAAGACATTTTGAAGGCCTGCGGCGGGACCCTACTATAAGAGCTTTGTAATATCATATGAAGAGCTGTAGCTATCAGAAAAACAAAAGTTATGTTCTAAGCTTTGTTCTTCACGGTAGAACTTAACTTGAAGCAATATGGCATACCTTTTCTAAGGCTTGAGCTTGTGCATTGTAATTATCACCATTTGGATATTACAAGGTTGCATATTGTCTCTATATATCATTCAAGTTGAAGAGAGTTTTCATAATTGTTACTCTGTAAGAAAGATTAATATGTAAGAATCATTCCTCGTCACAAGAATTGGTTTAATTTTAGATTAACACAGGAATAATTTTGGTGGAGTTTTTTCCTAAAGTGGCTTCAACAAGCAGGCCTGCAAAGTGATCTTTCAATGATTCCCTGGGCCAGTTCTTTCTATCAACTTCTCTACATTCTAAAAAGGATTAACCAAGATAATCACCAAAGAAAAGCTTATTTGACTGAATATTAAATACAAGAAAACATCTCATTTTTCAACACATTTTCTGTAAATATGTGATTTCCTTGATTGGTTTATGTGGGAAGAGAATTAATTTCCTTTTGAGAAATCATATTTAATAGGTTCCTTCCCAGGGTTAAAGTCCTTTTAAACTGATTATCTTAATTAGTTTCCTTCACATCAGAATTAAAATCCTTTCAAAACTTCACAGTGACTTAGGGGGATATCACTAGGATCAATAAGAAGAGTCCAAATAACTTATAGACCTACACATTTATACAAGCTATAAACATCTAAAGTGCCCAACAGTTAGAGTTAAGCTAGGAAAAGGATCCACACATCATCCACCTCTCGACTCCGTTTACCCAATTAGATTAGGCACTAGTCACATTTTGTAACGCCCCGTCGTGCAAACCCCAAAGGAACAACTAAAAACACAACAATTTTTTTTTATTAAAACATAAGGAATGTACTTTAAGTATTCCAACATAACTAATGTTTCAAGTTGCAGATCAAAGTACCTTGGGGTACATGAGGTGACATTACCTAAACTATCCCATAACAAAGTTATCGGATGAACATTAAATTACCAATTATGAAATCCACTCATTCACACTTCATTTAAATATTCAATAACGATAACCAAAATGATAAGAATAATCCATATAAAACCATACATGCAAATTACAATAAATTAGACATGGAGATATAAGGTACATATTTCCGCAAATACAACATAACATTAACAGTATTTACAAATGGTAGTTCAAGAATGATTTACATGGTGTGATAACACATTACATCAGTCTGATAGTACATCTCAATGACCACATATACAAAATTATATCATAGGTCTTCCCAACACACGTGGGAGTGATACATCAATACATAAAATACATCTGGAGTACAAATATACATTTGGTAACATATGAACTCTGGATCAAACTACATCTGCAAAACTCTGCACTGAATGGTACAATTGCATCATAAGGGACCCAACGGGGTACGTAGCACGTTCGACCCGACCACCCTCATGCTAGGAGTAAATAAGGAAGGATTCCCGACCAAGCACATCCAAACAGTCACATAAGACTAACTCCAGACACGAAAAGCAAGAGACCACAAAGGAAATATAATATCAAAAGATCACTCACAAATCATAACAACAATAAATCACCAAAACATAACAATAGACCACTTCCAAAGGATTTCAATAAACAACTCAAAGGGAATGCTAGAGGAGAGTGTCATCGCATGGCCTTACATGGATTATCCAGACAACCTATCACAAGGTGCCGCCTCCATCTATGGTTATCTTGACTGCCTATCTCAAGGCGTCGCTCCATAGGGTGACTCATGTATAACCGTTAACCTCTCATGAAGATGAGGCAACGATCTTGCCAACCACAGCCTTCTCAGCCCACCTTTAGTCTATGAAAGCCCTAACAAGCGGATGAGGCATCCATAATTATCTTATTAATGTTTAAATACCCACCCCCTAATTAATTAATTAGGTTATCACTTATTACTCTAACTCTAACGTGGGTTATCCTGACAGCTCCTTTGTGCGTCGACGCCCACGTAGAGCCACTCTCCCTAGAAACCCAAAACATAAAATCCAATACCAAGGGATTGTACCAATAAGAACACTAAACCACAAATGGAACATCCACGAGGTAAAACCATCTCGCCAAAATCATATGAAACAATATCCATAAAAACGACACAACCCATGTGTAGACTCAAGTCACAACTATATCCAAAATAGGGACAAATATCAAATTAAAAGATCAAAATAAAACATCAATTTCCCCACCTTTGGAAGTCCCTAACAAGTAACTTAAGCTCCTACAGAAGGATAAACTAACTCAAGGGATTTCCCACATGACATAATTCCAATCAAGTGAAAACCTCAATTGGCTCAACAATAATTCGACAAACACAATAGGCCAAAGAAAATAAATAATTGCTTTACACAAAATCATTCAACTTAATTTGATTAACAATGCTTATTCTAATTTACTCGATTACACTATAACATTGCAAATTTATTTAATTATTCCACAATCACAGCATATATAACCATCTTAATATATATATATATACATATATATATGCTTTTATGCGTATATACATATATATGTATATTTAATAAAACATATATTAAAAACATCATGCATTTAAATCATATCATAAAAATTACCCATATACTTCTAATTTATAGCAGTAAGTATATATATATATACATATATACATATATATTAATATTAATATTAATATTTATATATATATAATCTATATATAATATAAAAATCAAATTACAATAAAAAATGAATTAAAGAAAAGCTTTTAATACACAATACCCAGCGCAGTATGTGGTACTACGTACCTCCACGCGAGGAGGCTGCAGCCCCCACACGGTTGCGCTCAACACCATGTCTGCTAATGCCACAAGACACGGGTGGTAAGGGGCAGCCGCACCCACCCCCCCAATATATATAAACATTATTTTATATTTTATTTATTTCATAAAAAAAATGCCAAACAAAAACGTTGAACACATAAACGAAAATATATATATATTATTCTTTTCAATAGAGACAGAATATAAAATTTGAATATGTATATGTATATATATACATATATATAGGTATATATGTGTATATATTTTCCCACTAATTACAAAATAAATAATATAAATATAATAAATCAACAGTCCAGTTCTTTTCTCCAAAACACAAAATAAATCTGGGCCTACAAGTTTAATCCCCATAACAAATTGATTTTCATTCAAATCAAGAATTTTAACAACTAGATTTATTGAAGAAAATTCAGAAGATTTAACAATAGATTTCGACAAAAGATTAAAAGTTTGACACAACAAATTTTCAATAACAAAATCCTTCCTTCAAACCATAGATATTGATTTAGAGTAAGGCAGACATGATTTTCATTTCCCTTACAAAACTATAAAAAACAAAACAATTAATATATTAAAAAGAACCTGGAATCCTTCGTTTGATTTCGAATCCAAACACGGTAACCCTTCTTCCTTTTTCGAAAACAGACTTTCTCTGTAGTTCCTTCTCCAATTCCTTTCTTCAGCTAACTTCTGGATCAATAATCTATTTTTCCCTTACTAAGAACAATTTTTAACAGAGAAGCACAAAACATATCTTTTTTTTTACTCCCTCCTTTTCTTCTTCTCACCAAAATATAAATAAATAAAAATAAATCAAGCTCTTTCTTTTTCTCCAAAAATCTACCACATGCATTGGTTCTTTTTTTTCTTGTTTTAAAGCTTCACATTTATCTCTCAAATTTAATTAAAAATTCATTATTTTCACATTTATCCTCACATGATATTATCCTTAGATTTTATAATATTAATATTTTGAAAAAGACAATTTACAATTATCACAAACATTATTTATTTAAATTAATTACTTTATACTTTTTAATTTACAATATTTTAAATCCAACATTTAACTAAATTACAATTACATACAATTAATCATATCAACAAAATAACATTAATTAATCCCATATAAAATAAAGATAAACTAAATAACAACTATCCATAAATAAAATAAATAAACAACAACAATACCGAGACAAAGACAAGGTCAAGACCACGACACTGAAAGACTCACAACGAGGTGACGAACTTGGGACGGGGATACTTCCTTATCAACTCCCTTTTCAACATCATACCCGTTGGGTTTATAGGACACGCTCAGTCCTGACAAGCAGGTGGAGTTGGTGTCCTGTACCTGTATCCTGCATATAAACAAACGTCAAGTAGCATGTAAATCTCCATTACAGACACACCGTGAAAGGTAATCATGGGGTAGCAGGGTGCTCGCAAGTGAGTGATGCTACTCCGTCCTTTCACCAAGACTCCCTAACAAACACATCAGAAACCATAGCAAGATAGAATCACAACATCACCACATATAATATTAAAGAAAACCATAGCATAACCAAATAATATAACCACCGCATAATGTATCATCAAACATCATAAGTAATGTCAAGTGCAACAAACCAACCAAACTATGAATCCACACACAACTAAGTCGGTGAACTAATCACCATCACAAACCAAGTACCAAACCAACACATAAGAGTATCAACAACATGAGGGGTATTACACATTTATTTTGAACAATATACTTCGCAAACCTTATTCATACACTTAATTCTCAAAAACATTTATAGTAGGAATTAATCATTAGCCTTACATCTATTTCACTTCTACATGCTATTGTGAATGGATTGCCCAAATTAGAGATCACACACATAACTTTAAATATGCTCAATCATTTAGGTACACCGCCTAGGTCTTGCAAATCCGAAAGTGCAGGGGATCTTAACTATGTCGTTTAGCCCTGTTCGTTAGCCAAAAATGTTCCCAAAGAGCTTGGCATCCTCTTAAGGTTACTACCTGAATTTTTGAGACCTAAAAAATTGGTGACTCTACTTGGGATAATCTTACCAATTCTGAATCCAAGCCTTTCATTATAGAGTCATAAACATTCATATTTGTGTAATTACCCATTCACCTAACTGAATAAAGACTCTGTTGGGACAAAACAAGACCAATATCATTCAAATCTTAGCATTAAAATTTTCTAGGTGCTTTTGAAAAGGTAGGTGGCGACTCTATCAAGACTTTTGTATGGCCGATAAACTAAGCATCAGATCAGAAAGATTAGATCATAGACACCAAAGAATTACCATATCACCCAAAATGGATGGTAGATGACCATTACACAAAGGAATTCCAAAGAATAAAAATGGTAGGTGGACAAACAAACATGGGTCTCCTCCCTTAACAGCTTGCATAAATAAAGAATGAAGCAGTATCTAATCAATCAAATACCATATATAGTGATAAGGGGAACACATCAGAGCAACCTTTTGCGGTGCATAACATTCCTTCACATGGGTCAAAGTTTCATAATGATGAAGGATATCAACCAATGTAACCCGAGAAAAATAACTTGGGTAATAACATTCTCCATTTCAAGACCGATCCTCAAAAAATGAGTGAATTCAATGCACATGCAAAAGAGGAAAGAATCCAAAACCAAAGAGAGTACAACTACATAATGACATTACAACAGGGAGAAGAAACCCAATATGGACACATGGATCACTCTGCCCCCATTGAAACTCATGTTGATCATACTACCACAACCAAGATGACCAATTATGAGCTAGAGCAGGATGTAGAAATAATGAAGGAAGAAATTAGGAGATAGCAATTGGTAAAAGAAAGAGAAGAATTAACCCAACAATTGCTTCAGATCAAGGTACAACCATCAACAAAGGGACCAAAGTATATACCCCCCACAAGCAGGGAGGGAATGCTAATCCAACCAATTCACAGGGATCGTATCAAAATGTGGGTGTTCCAAAAACACCTTACAATGCAACAAGGAATCCAAATAACACTAATTATGTACAACATAATATCCCATCACAAACCTCACAACCATAGAATGCTAACACCATCTCACAACCCATGAATAACACTTATCCACCTCCTATCCAACAATATGTCCCACCCCACCAATATCATTTACCTCAACAAAATATACAAGGTAACACATATCCTTGATGAGATATAAATAACTTCATAATTATAATAAGCTAAATACCCTTCGTTGTTCTTACCAATCACTTTAGCCCTGCCAATTGTTTATTTTTAGGATCAATAATTGTCTACTATTTATGAAATGATGTATAAATATTTATTTCTTAAATCGATTGAAAATAGCTAACTAATGTTGATTTAATGGTATAGATTTCAAGTCATTGTACAAGACTTTTGCACGACCGAAGAATGAAGTGGACTTTGAGTGGACTTCAAGTAGTTGGAGTTAAAGCGCTAGAAGTTTAGGCACCAAAAATTTAGGCATGCAAAGTGGAACAATCTCCTTTAAAGCGTTATGTTAAACTTTTAGTTTAAGATTTTATGTCACAAACATCTGTTAAGTTAGTAAGTTGTAATTTTGTTAAAAGATATTTTCAATGGTGATCTACCGCCATCTAAAATTTAGGATTTTTTAAGTAGTATAAATATGTGTAACTACCAAGATGAGAGGTTATCATTATGTTGTTATGATATGCTTTGAATATTATTCAGCTATGTCTTTGTGTTATACTTTGATGATATTGTATAAGAGAAATTTTTCACCCCTTGTGTAAGTTCCCCTTTCACATACCCTCACCTTAGAAAATAAAATCCGAAGGCGAAATTACACATCACCCATCCAAAATGCATCCACTTGGCATTTTTCATGTGTGTCTGTGAGAGAATATTTGTCAGGGATGCGAGCGCGGTGTGTAGACATCTGCATGACACATTGTCGTCCTTGACAGATTCCCACATATGAATTTGGTAGAGGCATTACACTCCTCATTGGGAATGAATTGTAACATCCATCTTCGACCAACCGACCTGAAAACACCTTATTCCTTCTCATCCCACCTTCAAAAGCATTCTATTCAATATCACTTCATCCTCTACACATTCGCTTGATCCTCTTAGCAATTCATTCAACTCCTCAAGCACATTCTCATTCACTTCAGCATTCTAGCACTCCATTGTGAGCATTGCAAAATTTTGCTACTTCATTCACTCCACCTTTGTACATGTGGTGCTACTTCAGAAGTTGTGGGCTTGGAGTCTTGCGAGACCTCCCTTCATCACTGTTGTGGCTGTGGTGACTTTTCCAAGTCCATGCCTTGCATTCTCCCTTCATTGGCTAGTGAGCCTTTGGGTGGAGGTGGTAACATCTCACTCTCTTTCCTTTATGGTTTGATAGAATAGCACATTGTCTTTTGTAGTGTTCATTTCAATACTTTCTACTTTCTTTATCGCATATTCTACTCCATTGCTTTTCTAGTCATTCGTGGAGGTGGAAACACCAAAACAAGGGTCTGACTGAGGTAGGCCCCTATACAACCCCAATAATTTTCCCTTCTTCTTTGTGTGTAGGTGAACATGTGCTTGGAGCTAGCTGGTGAATTGACGCTTTTGTGAGATCATATTCATTACCCTATTTTATTTACTTTCTTTATCATCTTCGTCTTTATTTTTCATACTTCATCATTCTATTTACTTCGTTAAAATCAACTAGCTAGACTATCAATAGGTTTTTGGACATTTCTTCACTGTACTTTACATTTTTTGGCCGTATGGACACTAGCACACCAAAGAGATGCTAGCATGCCGCACTGTCATCCTCAGACTGAGAGCTGTTTGAGGTACAGTTCAGACTCCAGAAATTGGCTCATCTAGCCTCAAATAGATTTTTGAGTCTGTAGAGTGACATAAGTACTACATAGTGCTCTTTATTCTCGATCTTCACCCCAAATCATCCTTTTAGAGTGAGGTAAGTTAGGGAAACCCTCCACTCTCAAATCTCTGTGATCTGGAGCCTTGACGTGGTTGGTCGTCCTCTCTTACAGTTATGAATAAATAAATATTACCAATCCCATTCTGATTCAACAATTTTGTGCAATGGAGTTATCATGAATGGGTTTATTTTGAAGATGCGAAAGTACATGTGATATGAGTTAACCGTAGGCACACTTGAGAGTTGGCCACTCGATGGATTTCGTAGAGTAGACAAGTATTTCTCTTGTTAATACTGTTACTTTCATTTTGTACATGTTGAATTTGGATGAATGTTATTTTGTGTCGAGCTCTGTTATGCACTCCTGCAATTCGTAGTTTTAAGTTTGCAATCTTTAAGTTTTGTTCATTTGGAAATTTCAGAGCACCTACTCCTATTGTTAGTTACAAGTTGTTAAGTGTACTTTCTATCAACAATTAGTTGTTAGCGTTAGTTGCTTTCATTTAAATTTTATAGTTTAATTGCAAGTATTAATTCCTAGGTAATTCACATGCTTTCTATAATAAGAATTTGAATGCTTTCTAGTTTAAACAATCTCATGCTTTCTATTTTAGTGGCTTTCTAGTTTAAATTCTATTTACAACCATTTTAAACATTCAAAAAATATATGAGAGATGGCCAATAAATCCCCTATTGTATACAACCTTTGAACACTACCTGGTTGACTTAATTGATATATTTCTAACTAAAGTGTTAGGACCTTACGACAACCTGTCACTTATTGGCACCGTTGTCGAGGACATTCCTTTTCTAGTGTTAATAGGAGATTGCTTGGATACCTCTTTTAGGAAAAATAGTTGCTAGCCTTCTTTTTCTGCATGGTCAGGAAATGAGGTCCACATGGAAGATTCGTACCAAATACCCCCCAAAAAGGCATTCCAATCACAATTAGGGAGGTAGAAGTCTCAGTCGAAGAACTTATAGAAGAATTGATCGAGCAAGATCAACCTGAGACCTCCTAGTATACCCTAGAACCTCAACCATTAGAGCAAACCTTTGTAGAGGAAAGCATTCCTTTGCACACCCCAGAACCTTGGCCATTAGAGAAAAGCTTTGTAGAGGAAAGCATTCATTTACACACCCTAAAGCCTCAACCATTTGAGCAAACCTTTGAAGAGGAACACATTCCTTTCAACGTCATGGGCGATAACTGTAGAAATGGCGCTAACCCAAGAGGGGGAGCGCGATCATTCACCTATCCTATTGCTCTCGACCAAGATGATGATATACCTATGAAAAAAAATTCACCATCCATCTTACCAACCTTCAAAGGTTTATCCTTTTAATACCTTGACCAGTTCCTTTTTTAGTTTAAAGTTTTGTGTTAGACATATGACTACAAAAATGATAACCAAAAACTGAAGCTCTTCCCCTCCACTTTGAAGGACTTTGCAATGCAATGGTTCATGGGATTAACTTTAGGGTCGATATCCACTTGGGATGATATGGAGTTTGCTTTTCTGGACATACACCAAAGCTACTGTAGAGTTAGCGATAAGAAGGAAGAGTTGTTCAAACTGAGCCAAAATGAAGATGAAAGCTTAGAAGATTACTTGGATAGGTTCATCTTCTTATCTAAACAATGTGGTGAAGAAGCAATAAGTCTGGAAATTTTGAAGACCATATTTCTTAAAGGACTTGATGAAGATGCTAGGAGAAGTCTAGATTTGATGGGAAAAGGAGATGTGTCCCAACTTGGACTTGATGATATCACTGAGCTATGCCAAAATTTCTCCCGTACTCGAGGAGGTATTCGTAAATCTACTCTTTTCATAGGTTCCAATGAGATAGGTAAACTGCGTGAGGAAATAGCAAATCTCAAAACTGACATTCTTGTTCAGTTAAACACAACACTGGATGGAATACAAGCCAAAACACCTAATCGTGAGACCTTATCCATCTATTGTCCTAGGTGTCGAAACAAACATCTATTAAGAGAATGTCCTTTGGACAAAATTGACACATGTCAGGTTTGTGAGAAGAGTCATGTCATTGATCAATTTGAGATTCTAAATGCAATCAAAAATTCCAAGAAAAGGACATATTAGGTTGAAGAGGAGATCAATTTTGTGAATCAAAGACCTGGAGAGAATTTCTCTTACGGCTAAAACGCAAATCCTGCCTGGCGACCCCCAAACAATTGGAATAATAATCAATGGGTGACACCTTGGCCTCAAGCACCACCTAATTGGGGACCCTACCCTTGGGGACCACTTGAATGGGCGAACCAGTCCTGGGGAAACCCCCTATGGCCAAACCAGACTCAACCACAATGGTATCCTCAAAATCCCGCGCCTTAATAGAATCAAACTCAAAATCAATTTTATATTGGACCAAGAAGGATGCCTAATCTGTAGCAAAATCTTTTACCAGCTCCTCAGAATCCTCAAAAAAAGAAGCAGGTCAACCAACCACAACTCCCATCACAACTTGTTCCTAATCCAAAGAATAATCATCAAAATACCCTAGTGTATTCAATAGAATAGGAAAATGTGACTGCACTTAATGCTATTCATTGTGGGAACCTACAGTTAAGATCAGGAAAAAAACTTCAGTAGCCTACCATATTTGAGATCTTAGATGAACCAAATGAAAAATCTACTAAAAAGACTCAGACACCTTCATTATCTTTAGAGCAACATCCAACGAGTAATCAAGACAAGCCTCTTCCTTAATCCTCGTCTACAACTTCTTAGTTACCTCAAGAAGAGGATGGTCAACGTTCAACATATATTTCTAAGGAGGATCTTACCTTGAAGAAGAAAACACAAGCGCCTTTTCTTGAGCA
Organism: Sequoia sempervirens; assembly: GCA_007258455.2. Classification (NCBI taxonomy): domain Eukaryota; kingdom Viridiplantae; phylum Streptophyta; class Pinopsida; order Cupressales; family Cupressaceae; genus Sequoia; species Sequoia sempervirens. The sequence goes on along the minus strand of VDFB02336938.1, from coordinate 21,858 downwards.
CCTTAAAGCAACCACCTTGAACAACACTCAAGAAATGACCTTATCCACTAAAATTGCACTGATACAAGAAATTAAGCAACTTAAAATTGAGGTTCCTTTGTTACAAGCGATTAAAGAGATCCCTGAACTAAACTAACTAATCAAATAGTTGTGCATCAAAACACCAGGAAGGAAACCAAAATGGTTAACACTATTCACATAAATTGATATCTAGTTGACCTTTTGGCTAGAAAAACCATAGCTCCAATCCAGGCAATCCACTCATAACAGTAACAATCAGCGAGGTAGCAATACCTAATGCACTTGTGGACTTAGGAGCTGCCATTAATGTCATTACGGTGGATGTTATGGAAAAGTTGGGACTCACTGATTTGCGTCTCGCAACTACAGTATTGCAAATGGTGACTCAATCCATAGCTATTCCCAAAGGCGTCATAGAAAATATTCTTGTTAAGGTTGATGGTTGGGAATATCCAGTAGACTTCCAAATAATCTAGTCCCTCACACCAAAGGACAATTATCCGATAATATTAGGAAGACTGTGGCTAGTTATAGTTGTAGCCAAGAAATTGACTATAGAGAGGGAGGAATGACCATTTCACATGGACCCAACAACAAACACTTATTCTTATATCCCCTTGATTGACCTGCTGAACATAATTTTTTTTGGGTTGATGAACCAGATGATGTGAGAAAACAAGAGAATCTAGCCTCACTTGCTATGGTAGTCACTAAACAACATTGTGAAAAGTTGAAAAATGAACTAGAAAACAATATGAAAAACCTTATGGTAGACTCAACTGATGAAGAAATTTTAGACGTAGAAGAGATTTTAGGGCATCCAATCAACGTTGATCACACTGAATTTTATTACACCAACTTCACAAGGTTACCTTGTCCCTTGGCTAATATCATTCCAAAAATAGATCACTTCTTCGAAGATATTACCAGACTCCACAGAACTATACCACATAGTTGTCCTCTCAATACCTTAACTAGGGAAGTCTATACCGTCACCTCCAACTATCCAGGGGTCAAAACCATCATGTTACTACCAAGGAAAATGTTGAATATCAACAACTAGTTGACAGAGTCAAAAGAGCACAAATTGTTTGATGTTTTGGTGAATATATCTAAAGCTTTTGCTTGGGATTATACAAATATGAGAGGAATACACCCAAGTGTTTTTACCCATCACATCTATACTGAGGATGTTAGATTTGTTTGTCAACCACAATGAAGACTTGACCCTGCTTTGAAAGACATTGTTAAAATAGAAATTGAGAAACTCTTGCAAGTAGGATTCGTCTATCCCATTTTTTCTAGAAAATGGGTTTCGCATTTGGTAGTTGTTCCAAATAAAAATGGGAAGTGGAGAGTGTGCATTGATTATATGGAACTCAACAAAGCTACCCATAAATATTACTTCCCTTTACCTTTTGTAGACCAATTCTTGGATAATTTGGCTAGAAGGAAGTATTTCTCATTCCTAGATGGATTCAATGGATATAACCAAATACAAGCAGTAGCAGAAGACCAGGACAAAACAACTTTTACTTTCCCCTAGGGAACATTCGCATATCGAGCTCTTCCCTTCAGGCTATGCAACACTCCTGCAATATTTCAGAGAGCTATCCTGGCCATATTCGCTAAGCTAGTGAATGATTGTGTGGAAGTCTACATGGACAAATTCACCGTGTATGGGTCAACTTTTGATGAAGGACTTCAAAATTTGGACAGAGTATTGAAGCGATGTGAGCACCATCGACTATTCTTGAGTCACGAAAAATGTCTCATAATGATGGAACAAGGGATAGTATTAGGACACCACATTTCAGCTGAAGGGATAAAAGTGGATCTTAAGAAAATTGAGGTGATACAACAACTAGAGACTCCAAAGAATCAAACTAATGTTAGAGGTTTCTTAGGACATGCTGGATACTACCAGAGATTCATAGAATATTTTAGCAAGATTGCAGCCCCCATGTTTTCCCTCCCCTAAAAGAATGTGGATTTTTCTTGGACAACTGAATGTCAAGCATCATTTGAAATCATTAAGGAAAAACTCATCTTTGCTCCTATCCTACATGGACCTAATTGGAACCTTCCATTCCATATTTATGCAGATGCTTCCGATGATGCTATTGGATCAGTATTAGGTTAGGAAGATGAGAATGGAGGAAAATATGCCATCTACTTTATTAGTAAGAATTTGACTCCCATTGAATGAAACTGCACCACTACAGAGAAAGAATTCTTAGCTGTGGTTTATACAATCAAGAAATTTTGACATTACATTACAGGGTACAAAGTAATTGTGCTTACAAACCATTCAGCTATCAAGTACCTAATGAACAAACCTATAGTGAATGGAAGAATAATCAAGTAGTTATTACTTCTACAAGAATTCAATGTGACCATTATTGATAAACCCGAGAAGTTCAACATAGTTGCAAATTTCTTATCCCAAATCAAACAAGAAAATGGAGATTGTTCTCCCAAGAAAGATGAATTCCTAGATGAAAATTTATTTTCCATCTCCATTAAAACCCCTTGGTTTGCTGACATAGATAACTACCTAGCCACTTCAGATTTCCCGCCAGACTTTACATCAAAACAAAAGAAACATCTCGTTCAAGAAAGTGCTCCATTTAAATGGATTAATGGAATGCTATTTCGATGTGGCCCTAATCTAGTTTTATGACATTGTGCCATATCAGATGAAACATACAACATTCTTAGGGCCTACCATGATGACTCCTCCAAAGGCCATTACTTTGCTAAGAGGACGTCCCATAAGATCTTGGGTGCATGATATTACTGGCCCTCTATGCATAAAGATGTAAAAAAATATGTTCGTCATTGTGATGAATGCCAAAGAGTAGGAAGACCCACTGCATCTAATGAAATGCCTCTACAACCCCAGGTAGTTCTTGAACCATTTAAAAAATGGGGATTGGATTTTATCGGCCATATAGATCCCCCTTCACAGGGAAAATAATATATTTTGGTTTGTATTGACTATCTGACTAAATGGGTAGAAGTACAAGCCCTAAGAGTTGCTAGGGAAGAACAAGTTGTTTACTTCCTATATAACATGATTTTTCTCAGATTCAGAGCCCCTAGAACAATTGTCACAAATCAAGGACCCTAGTTTATGTCCAAAGTTTTGTTGGCCTTTACTGATCATTTCCAAGTAAGCCATAAAAAGTCGTCACCCTATCACCCATAATCAAATGGTCAAGTAGAGGTCACTAACAGGGAACTTGAGAATATCTTAACAAAAATGGTTTCATCAGGACGAAAAGACTGGACTAGAAAATTAGCCGAAGCCGTTTGGGCTTATAATATAACTTGGAAGTCAAATGTTGGTTTTAGTCCATACAAGTTAGTTTTTGGGAAGAAACCTCTTCTACACATCGAATTTGAATTTCAAACTATGAGAACAACAATGGAGTTAGGCTTAGACCTCAAACGAGCCCAAGTTGAAAGAGTCCTACAACTTAGCGAGTTGGATGAACTCCGTTTAGATTCTATCCACCAAACTAAGCTAGTTCAACAATAATGAAAGGCCTGGCATGATAAACACATTAAATAAAGAGATTTCCACAATGGGGATTGGGCGTTGTTATTTGATTCCTGAAATAAAGATCACCAAGGGAAACTAAGGACTCATTGGTTGGGTCCATATGAAATTTCTGAAGTATTTCAAAATGGAGCAGTGTGTTGATGGTCAATACAACACAACAACATTAAATAGAATATTACTATTCTATTTCTCCTAAAAAATAAAGATAACATGTAGCCATCTAACTCCCAAGGTCTTGGTAGTTGGTTCTCAACTGTGTTGATATCACTCAAAGGTCAATGTAACTGTAATTTGCAAGGGGCCTTTGCTGGTAACAAGGAACACAACTACATGAAGTTAACTAATCTACATTTGGGGGGGTTTAAATAAAGATAAAAGGATGGATCAAAGCTTTAAAATAGAAGAACATGAACAAAAGTTCTTAATATCCAGACATGTATATCAATAATGAGTGTTCATTCACCTAACCACAACTACAACAAGATACAATCCATAGAATAAACCATACAACTGCATACATGCATAGTGCTAATTCAATAAAATCACCATTCACTAAACTTTACTTCAAGAAATATCATTCACTCATCATTAAACACAGATCAAATAGATATAACAATAACTTCATTCACAGATAACCTAATGAGATAATCATGAATCTGGTTTCCTCTATTGATTCTCATCAAATAGAAAACATTTAGGCACAACAAATCACTGGCATACAGATTGATCATGCATCATTAACCTTATCAGATAGGTCCAAACTTGATAACATAAAACTTGTATAAAACTGTAAAAATTGTATCTAAGTTCAACTGAACTTTCTTAAAAGTATCTCTGCTAACAATAATGAAATCCTATAACTAATCACTATTCGCTATCATCAGGTGGCTGATCTTTCTTCAATTAGCCGACCTTTACAAAATGGAACCAAATAATACATATAGACATTGCAATGCATAAATTCCTCCCAATCAAAACTCAGATCCACAAATCAAGGAATCAAAACTAAATGAAGAAATGGACTGTTGATCCTGAGTTAGAAGGCTAGAGTACAATGTTGTACAAATCGTGACATCCAAAGAAGAAGGTGGAACTAAGGAAGGAAACCGGAGTTGAGCCCACATCAAAACCTTGCAAAAGAGGAGAAAAGGAAATGTTGTGTCTAGTGAAGAGAGCCAAATTACTTCTGCATTGCATGCTCAAGGACATATTCATCATAGCTATCAAACACTTGTTGAAGAGTACCCGAATCAGGTCCATCCAGTGAATCATCTTCAAATTTAATCCTCCTTAATTTAGCTGAAACCAACTCCTATACCTCCTTCAACTTGATCAATTCTCTTTTAGCAGCCCTTGCTTCTTCCCTGATATCCATAAACCGATCTAATAATAGATCCTCCCCATCATCTCCTTTTTGCATTATGTCTTCGAATCTACCCCTCCATCTCTCCCTCATCTTATCTAAAGAAATGTCTTCCCTAACTGAGGTATCTAGATTGATTAGAATGGCTACAATTGCCTCTAACTCATCAATCTATTGGTTCAAATCCTTACTCATCTCTTGAACTTCATCTTGATGCACATGAATAGCCTTGGATTTATACCTTATTATACTCACAATTTTCTCAAAAAAATCTGCATTATCCTCCTCAAGAATTGAATGTTCAAACAAAGTTGACTTAGGTACTTTACCAATGTCCTCAAGCTTTTTAACATATTCTTTATATTCCTCATCTTGCTTATCTAGATCTTTGGTACGTTGATCTAGATCCCCTACTAACTCAAGAGTTTCCTTGTGAATCTTAAAACCATCAACAAGAACATCATGAACCTCCTAATTGAGCTTGTCCAACCATCTCTCTAGCATTCCCACCTTGCTCTTCATCTGAACCAAATCATCTGCCTCCTCCCTTGTTAATAGGATTGGGGATTCAGGGGCAACAACTTGTTGAGAGATTGGAGTTGAAACATCTTTCATAAATCTATGCAATTGATCTAATTGAGCCTTAAGATCATCCTTCTTTTGCTTATCCTTGATCATCCGGTACTTGGTAGAGGAAGCCACAATATCAATTAAGTTCATTTGTTTATTCCTTGTAGGCCTTCCTAAATTCACTGTACCCAATTGATAATCAATCATTTGCATATCTTCCTAGTTCTTATCCACCATGGGTATTGCACATTCAACAATAATCTCCCCTATGTCAATAAGCTTGGTGGAGTGAAGAACCCTAGCCTTCTTTTTAGGTCTATCCTTCTCAATTTCTTTCATCATCTCCTCCCAATTAAGAGGTTGCGGTTGAACTATTTTCTTCCTTTCTAAGTCAAGATTCAACCAGGTAGGAGCAACAGGAGTAGTAGCTACTTGGGCCGAAGAATAAGTAGTAGTAGTGGAAGACAAAGGTTGTAATATTGTATTTCGAGGCTGAGAGTCAACCTCCTGCACATTTTTTTGCTCACTTTGTGCCGTCTCTTGTGCCAGCTTCCCGGCCTCTTCCTTATCTTTCTGCTCCTTCAGTTTCTTGGCCTCTAACTCTTGCTTCAAACGTTCTTCTTCTAACTTTCTTTCCTCTAACATCTGATCTCATTGCCTTTTCAACTCCTCAACATAGTCCCATGCCTCTTTGGACTTCTCATACTCAGCAATCTCAACAACCTCTTTCTCTCTTCCCAAACGTTCTTGTTCTTCTCTCTTCTTAAGAGCCTCTTCTTGTGCCTTGAGTTTGGCCTCAAGAGATTCCTTTTCCCTTATTTGAACAAATTTCTCTTCCTCAAGATCATGAATCTTCTGCTGTAAAACCAATTTATCTCTTTCTTCTTGCATCTTGAGCTCCTACTCCTTTTGTAGTTGCTGCTGAGCCAATTCATCAGCCTTAACTTGAGCCTCCAATTCTTGTTGCTTGGCCAATAACACAGCTTGTTCCTTAGCATCTTCCTCTTATTGTTTAGCTAATGCCTCAACTTGTGCCTTGGCATTAGCTTCCCTTTTAGCATCTTCAAAGAGCTTCTATTGGTCCTCCTCTATCAATATATGCTCAGTCCTTGCATCATTTGTTACATCAAGAGATGCTACTACATGAGCCTCCTTATCAGATAGAGTATTTTCAGAATTAGTAGCAATATCATGTATCTCAATTCCCAACTCCATTTCCTTTAGTAGCTTAGCTTCCTTATGGAGAGTTCCCTTTGGGGATTCTTGACCCAGTTGTTGTGTAATAGAGGGTTGAGTAGATACCTCTCCTACAACGGATGTGGAAGCACCAACTTGTGCAATTGTCTCATCTTCTTGCATCTCTGGGAGGTCTTGGGCAACCACCTCCTCTTCGGCATTAGAAGGCATAAATTCCAATGGCTCCTTTGGAGGAATTCTTCTCTTTGTCCTTTTGTATTGTGTGGTTCCAACAACCTTTCTCTTCTTGGATGGCTGAGCCTCAGGATGATTAACCCTCAAACTGACCCAGTGCACACTTTTTTCCAAGATTGGTCTAGCAATTTGCTTTATATCTATGGACTCTTCCATATTCCAGTCCACTAGATCAAGACTTTTAGTGCCTATGTTCTCAGCCTCATATTAGGGATCCAAAGTTACCCCATCATCAGATAAAGTCTCTGGGATTTCTTCCTTAATCCCATACTCAACCATGAGTGGGATTGGTACTTTTTCATAATTTCTCCTTCGGAGATCATAATCATCTTGTAGATCCATCCAAAATTCCTCCAACAGATTGAAATGCTTGTCAAATAGACTGGGAAGAAAAGCCTGCATCTTGTGCCCAGAGTCATAATGCTTCCTAGAAGTGTACAAGCCCAATTTCAGATAAACTAATTCATCACAAATAGCCTTAGTTGCCACAATGTGTGGACATCTAAACTCATCCAACTTCATTGGAAACTTGTGGCAACCAGTCTTGTGCTTGGTTCCAAATTTGAAATTAATTGCCAAAGCCTGATATATAAACTCCATTAAAACAATTCTATTTCCGCAACACCTAGGAAGCAAGTGGGGATGACCATCAAAGCCCGCTAATCTGAAGTAAGTGAATGTGGGGTGTTGGATAAACCAATGTCCCCACTCATTGATAAAAGCCATTACCTTCCTGCTTAATCTATACCCAACATCTCCAGTGAGTCTGTTAATAACAACATAAAGGAAGGCATCATTAACCCTCCTATAGTGTAACTCTGATGTTTGCAATGTGAGCTGATTATAGTGCTCCCACACCTTCTTTTTCCCTTGAGCTTCCCCCAATATGCCAATTGTATTCAATCCAGGAAAAATCCCCATCCGAGTAGCTGCATAGACCACATAAGAGGTCATAAAGAAACTCTTGGTTTCTCTCACTCCAAGCATCTAATTATGTATACTTTCTGACACCACCATTGGCCAGTCAAACTGTTGTTTACCTTCCAAGATAGCATGGATGAATGGGAACATCCATTCTTTAAACTGTGAAGCATCCCTTTTTCCAAACACCCTGGAAAGCAGCATGATTATGTCCCCAATTTCTTTATTGAAATCCGCCCTTTTTGGCTGGTCAGGAAGCTTGGTTAGAGACTTTTGCTCTATCCTCATCCATTGCTTATTCATGTAGGATCTATTGGTTTCCTTTTTGCTACTGTAAAGCTTCAGAGCTTCTGATTCATTCAACTGCTTAGGATTCTGAGGAACAGGCGCATCAAACATGAACCTGAACATTTGAGATGTTAGTTCAATAATAACATTCCCTTGTGAATCCATACACTGTCTAGTAGCAGGATTGTAAGCACCAATAGCTGCTAATACCAATTCTGGACACTGAATGAACAAAGGGAATAGTGCAAGGTGTGCCAATCTAGACTGAGCAATCCTGTGTGCCCTTGGTGTAATATCTTCATTGAAAGTTTCATCCACCAACTCCTCAAAGTTAAAAGGGCCTAAGTTGGTGTCTGTGATATCCACCCAATCAGAATCAACCTTGTTGGGGGTAAGGGTATCCTCCTTATGTTTGCACCTCAGAGTATAGGGAAGTTGTTCTACTTTAGTCTTCTTAGGCCTAACTCCTCACTTTGAAGTTTCACTCGATTGGCTCCTTTGAGAAGCCTCATCTGATGCCTCAGACATTTCTTGATTCCTACAATAAAATCCTGTGTTAGATGATCAACACATAGAAATCAATACATCAGTCCATACCTACCTCTATCTCTTTGAAACAACGTTTGAACTTAACCAAAATTCAACCTTTATCGGAAGAGGAACCATAGAAGCACCAAGGACATAAAATAGTTTTCAACACTGGCGGGGTCGAAACCGGAATTAGGACAAAACCGAAACCAAGACCGGAAGAGAAACCAAACCAGGAACTAAACACTAGTTCCAAGTTCAACTTCCATCCCGGCTCCGATTCCACTCAAGGACAAGCATAAGGACTCAATACTGCAATGATCGGAAGAGAAATCATTTTAGGATCTAATCCAAATGGAAAACAACTTTGGGATGAGTTTTTTCTTGGGTCTGCTCCTACCCATTCAATATGTGAAACAAAGGGTATTTCAAAAGACATAGTCATATGAATTTATAGACCTGGGTCACATGGGCCTATGAGGAAATAAAAAATAGAAGGGATTAACCCCCCAATAGCTCAACCATACAAAAACCAATTTAAACCCTAGGAAAAGACTATTTTGTAAAGGTTGTCGAGGAAACCCTAGCTTGCTCAACACGTCAACTATGAAAATTAGGGCATCACAAAAACCCAATGCAAAAAACATAGAGTCGACATAGGATTGAAATGAGAAAAGGGTTTTCAAAACGAACTCCATCATTCAAGCACATAAAACCCTCACAAATCGAAACCCTAATTAGAAACTAGGGTGTGACAAAACCCACCTATCACGAAAGTGACAACGAATGAAAAACAAACAAAAATGGAATGGGAAAGAACAAAAAGGGAAAAGCAAAGAGAACAAAAAGAAAAGGAACAAGAAACGAGCGAAGAATTCATAGAAACAAGACTTCTGTGAACACTCCAAAACACAAAAACACATGACAAAACAATGCGAAATAGGAAACAGAAGAGAAAAGAAACCTACCTTAAAACGCTCTCAAGAAATGACCAAAATTTGACCAAGATTTGCTCCACAACCCGCTTCCACAATCCAATCGATCCTCTCGAAGTTCTTCTGGCCCTGGTGTGCTTAAACATCTCAAATAACAAAGATAATGAGCTAGTTAAACGTGATTAGGAATTTAAAATCAATTCATGCGTGCGAAGAGGCTGCAATTAATGCCATTAATATAGTTGGTTGAAGGCAGAGCAAACAACGTGAATAGACAGTTAAGTTTTGTGAACACCTAAAGCATAGTGGACGTGGACTTGGGTCCAAAACCAAACAAGAAAGCTTTGACAAGTTCTTTATCAAACTCCAAACTTGATCCCGGTCCCGCAACAACAACAATGACGAAGAAAAGAAACGAGGGCGGGATTAGAATTGAAACCAGAATTGGAACTTTCACAAAGTTCAAATTTCGTGTCCGATTTTGGTTCTGCTCCCAACCAAGAAACAAGAAATGAAAAAAAGACGAGCAAACACAAAGGGAAGCGAGAACGGAATGAAATCCAGACCCGACCCAAACACCAACAGAGACAAACACAAAGCAAATGGGCAGAGTCAGAATTGGAACGGGAACAAAAATTGGAAATTTAGAAAGTTCCAAGTTAGGTTCCAATTCTGGTTCCACTTCCGACCAGGCAAAACAAGACAACTCCTAAGACCTGAACAAAAACCCAAAAAAAAATCAACTCCAAGGGGAACCCATTTTGTTCCAAACTAATAATGGGGTGGTTATGCAAGGCATAACACAGTGCAACTCAAATCCATTGATGATGACACTCAAACTCTCTTAGTAAACAGACATCGATTACACATCTACCATAAACCTGTTAATAATGAGGAATTTACAAGGATGGTAGAAATGCAAGGAGAAATACAATGCATTGACTCTGCTACGACAGAGCCAATGGAATGTTCAGATTAATAGTCACTGAATTTCAATAAAAAAAATCACCTCTTTGCATGTGTATGTATTTACAATACTTCGAAGCATTTCTTTTATATTTTTGACCTTTTGGACTTGATTAAATTTCGTTTCTATTTTGAAAGACTTTATTTTTAATTGAATACAAATTTCCGGCGCATCTTGCAATGATGCTCTAGAACTTGTTCATGCGGTTGGTTTTGTTTCTCAATTTGTTCTTATAGTCTGGTGCATCTTTTAGTGCTCCGATTTTTTTTAATTCCAAGGTGTTTCATTTTGTTCCTTCCAGCATTTCGGTGACATCTTTTAGTGATGCTCTAGAATTTTATTGTTGCACTCTAGCTACTTCTTTCGATAATGCTCTAGAAATTTTCTCTTTGTTCCTACATTCTGCCTACATCTTTCGATGATGCTTCAAAACTTTGTTCTCGTATTCTGACTGCATCTTTTGACAATGCTCTAGAATTTTTCTCTTTGTTCCCACATTTCAGCAACATCTCTCAGTGATGCTTCAGAACTTCGCTCTCGCATTCCTGCAACATCTTCTAGCGATGCTCTGGAACTTTGTTGCTACATTTTGACTGCATCTTTCAATGATGCTCTAAAATTTTGCTTTTTCTGTTTGGCTGCATCTCTCAGCGATGCTCTGAAATTTTGCTTCTTTTGTCCCGCATGCATCTTCCAGCGATGCTCTAGAATTTTGGTTCTTCATCCCAGCTACATCTTCTAGCGATGCTCTAAAATTTTGTAAATTCTCTTCCTCTCCAAATTCTCTAATAGTTCTAACGACATACACATGATCATCATTAAATTTTGTCATCACTCCCGAAATTCACTCCCTACACTACCATATTTTACCATAATAAATTAAAATATTGTGACCACTTTTCATCATAATAATTACAACCCCTAGCCATTCCATTTTTATCCATAATAAATTCATTATAACCCCTCGCCATCCCATCTGATGATATTGTTATGTCAGTAAAGGTAAGCGACATTCAAATCAATGATGAGACATAAGGTATGTACAACTTTTATTTAAAGTAGGTAAATTATTGTGAATAAAAATAAATAAATTGGCACATTCCACCACCCTTTCTAAACTTAGTAAATTGTGCGGATTGTACCCTCACTTGAGATGCAACAGTTCATGCGCTCTTTTTCATGCAAATTAATGATTCTAGTACAATGAAGCCAAATGCAATAATTAATTCATGTCAAGTATGAGTGGATGAAAAGCTTACACTTTCTTTAATCTGCATCACAATTCTACTTAAACAGTTTTTTACCTTTTGAGCGCCATGACATTGAGTAGAATTTAGCATAATAGACAGCATGGGTGGAGCTAAGCAGAAATCAGAGCCGACTTCTCTAGATAAGTTGTTGGCATTGGGTAATATTTCATAACTATTTCAAAAGATTGAGTGGCTTGAGTTTATGAAGAAGTTTGAAGGGCACAATGAGCGGCTAGTTACAGAATTTACAAAAAACTTATCAGATGGATAGACAATAGTGTGTGGGAAGAAATTTAAGGTAAGCCCTCAAGTCATTTCTCGTTTATCTGTTATTAGAAATAAGGGTGTAAATTTATCTTAAACTACAAATATTTCCTATCAAAAAATGGTAGAGCTTTTCAATAGGGAAGGGGAGCCTTAGCCTCTATTAGTTGTAAATAACCAAGGGAAAAACAAAGGGTTTCAAAGAATGTCTATTCCAGAGCCATGGAGAATGGTAGTTGCCTGGATAATCGCATATTTCACATGTGAAGGGCAATGTGCCATAATAGTTGGTCCCCCCTTTTGATTACTGACTCATTTGTGCCATGGCACTGAAAACCCTAAATTCAGAGTCAACCTTTCCACCTTTCTTAGTGATTCTATTTTTAATATGATTGAAAGACTTAAAATTGGGTTGGGTCCATTGAAACATCATGGCCTCATACATTAATTTGTAAATATCATTTCTTGAAGAAAAAAAGAAAAAAAGAAAAATGGAAAAAATTTCTTCATAAATTTGAGAACCTTGTGCCCACAAGACATTTAGAGGAAGGTGATCCATCCAATCTGTGGCTCAAAATTTGAAAGACCCTTCTCCTGAACCGCAAAATGCCGAAAGAGCTCCTGACAATGAGGCACTGAAAAATCCAATAAACCCTTCAGACCCCCAAGAAAGACCAAGTCCACAAAATGTATTAGAAGCTCCGAAAAAAAGAGAGGATATGGACCTAGAAAAGTCAGAAGATGAGAATGCTCATCCCCATAAAAAGGGAAGGGGACCTAAAATAGAAGTACACAAGCCTTCCCCTTTGAGAAGAAGCAAATGATTGTCTTTTGAGATTAGTTGTGTTGCAACTTCTGATCAACCGCATATCCCTAAAAAGAAATGATATAATAGGTAGCACCAAGAAACTATAGCACTTGATCATGTGAAAAAGAAGCCCAACCATGTGTAGAAACAACCCAGCTAGGTGAATCTGGAAAGGAAAATGTCTCACTTGTGACAAGACAAGATGAAATGGGAGAAAAATTGCCAAATTATGTACTTATTGAGGATGAGCCTCTTGAATCATTTTATCCTTTTCACTAGCCAATGGAAACACGAGAAGGTGATATGACCCACCTAAGTGAAAAATTATCTTTCCCAATTGCTAGTGATGTAGTACCAGACCCACTAGAGGTACATGATAAAGAAAATGTGATTGATGATAATGCATAAGCTTTTGTTTCTCCTCTTTTCTCTAATGTACAAATTGAAAGTTTTAATAACATAAAAAATAGAACTAGATGAGTTGAAAAAAAAAATTGTTTAGTTAAGGTTTAGCCTACAGAAAATGAAGAACAAGTAAATCAGCAACAACAGGAAATAGAGATACAAACTAAACTTTTGAAGAAAAGAGATCAATAAATAACATCTTTGAAGGCTCAATTGGGGCAAAAAGATAAAATTATTGGAGAGTTGCAATTTCAGGTGCAACAAAGTAATGAGGAAGGTAAACAGTATTTGGAATATTTGTTTGAAAAAGGTAAAAAGGTTTAACTGATAATCTAGTGTAAACTCTCCAAGCATTTGCAAAAAAAATAGAAAGATGAACTCAATGCAACTTTAAGCAAAACTGTTGAACTAGAACAAGATTTTTAAGAAATCAAGATGAAGCCAAAAATAGAATCAAAGGAAGTACACACTGAGCCAACCAAAATTGAGTGGTTTCAAATCCACATTCCCCCAATGTTGACAAAATGGATGGAAAGATGCTATTTCCTAAGACAAACAGGGGCAGAAAATGCTAGACTTAAGAAGGAAATAGTATTATTAAAATAATCTTATAATAGGATTTATCAGGCTAAGACTGATGCCTGTTAGATTGGGGAGTTGTTGTTAGCCTGTAGGAAACCATCTCAGTTATATTCTATGTTTTTGAATGAACAATTGTTAAGATGGAAGGTGTTGAGAATTTCTTACAATCTACCTCATGATCTAGATGATGAACAGTTTTTAGAGGCATTCAAAGAGGCAACCCCTGCTCAACAAAACTTGCTTTATGAATTCTTTGTACATAATCTATTTTTAGAAAAACACATTGATTTATTTATTTATTAATATTTTTGTTGGAGAAGTACAACTTAGAGCATTCATGTCCATTGTGCAGAATTAGATTCAGTGGTAGGAGAGAACTAAAGAATATTTGTAGGTAGAAAGAACAGTGGGACTTCAAATGGGATACCCCAATAGAAAACCCTTTGCCTTTAAAGCTCAATTATGAGGCATTTAGAGCTATGATAAGCAAATATAATGATAATCTTCGGATTTGTTTTGAGAATTTTAAAGTTCAGGGTCCACAGATAATAGAGAGGGCATGGAGTGCCTGTGAGGAACGATACACTCCTCTACCGATGCATCTCAAAAGGAGGGAGGTCATCTCCCCCAATAATCTGAAATGGTCCTATAGAAGAGCCAAGGCACTAGCAGAGATATTACAACAACTTAAAACTAAGTGGATAGCCTAGATGAGTTATAGACCTCCATTACTTCTTCAGCCACCTGTACAGTACTTGTCACTACATAGCAGAATCCTAGGGATTTACATGCATGGAGAGTAAGGGTTAAATACAACAAAGTTTTTCTTAAAAATCCTGGTGATTGGGATAAAGAAGTAGAGGATCCATATAATCTCAGTTCCAAATATGATGAACTAAATAGGAACAAGGATGTAGAAAGGTAGAGGAAACATTAGAGAGTAGGAGGACCTGCTCAAGTTTAGGAAGGGGAGAGTGATGAGGTATAAATAACCTCATAATTATAATAATCTAAATACCCTTCATTGTTCTTACCAATCACTTTAGCCCTACCAATTGTTTATTTTTAGGATCAATAATTGTCTACTTTTTATGAAATGATGTATAAATATTTATTTCTTAAATCGATTGAAATTAGCTAACTAATGTTGATTTAATGGTATAAATTTTAAGTCATTGTATAGGACTTTTGCATGATCGAAGAATGAAGTGGACTTAAAGTAGTTGGAGTTAAAGCGTCAAAAGTTTAGGTGCCATAAATTCAGGTGTGCAAAGTGCAACAATCTCCTTTAAAGCTTTCTATTAAACTTTATGTTTAAGACTTTACGACTCCACTTCGAGCCTTTATTATGTTTTTATGTCATGATCATCTGTTAAGTTAGTCAGTTGTAATATTTTTAAAAGACTTTTTCAATGGTGATCTACCACCATTTGAAATTTAGGATTTTTTAAGTAGTATAAATATGTGTAACTACCAAGACAAGAGGTTACCATTATGCTATTATGATATGCTTGGAATATTATTCAGCTATGTCTTTGTATTACACTTTGATGATATGAATAAATAAATATTGTCAATTCCACTTAGAGTCAACAATTCTATGCAATGGAGTTATAATGAATGGATTTATTTTGAAGATGTGAAAGTACAAGTGATCCGAGTTAATCGTAGGCACACTCGAGAGCTGGCCACTCAAGGGATTTTGTAGAGTAGATAAGTATCTCTTGTTAATACTATTACTTTCATTTTGAACGTGTTGAATTTGGATGAATGTTATTTTGTGTCGAGCTCTGCTATGCACTCCTACAGGTCGTAGTTTTAAGTTTTCAATCTTTAAGTTATGCTCATTTGGAAATTATGGAGCACCTACTCCTATTGTTAGTTACAATTCGTTAAGTGTACTTTCTATCAGCAGTTAGTCGTTAGCGTTAGTTGCTTTCATTTAAATTTTATAGTTTAACTGCAAGTATTAATTCCTAGGTAATTCACATGCTTTCTATAATAATAATTTGAATGCTTTCTAGTTTAAACAATCTCATGCTTTCTAGTTTAGTGGCTTTCTACAACCATTTTAAAAATTCAGAAAATCTAAGAGAGATGGCCAAGAAATCCCCTATTGCATACAACCTTTGAACACTACTCGATTGACTTAATTGATATATTTATAACTAAAGTGTTAGGACCTTATGACAGTCTATCAACCCTTACCAGAATACACAACAATATATGCCTCATTATCAAGGACCCCTGTACCAACCCAACCAACCTAACCAAAACCCCTATTTACAAGGACCCCCAAATGTAAATAGATATAGACAACTAAATCTATCCAGACACCCGATATGCCCATATCCAATCAGTAATGATTTAAGAAGTGCAATCCTAATTTTTTTTGGAAATAATGCTATCACAGCTGAAGAACATATAAGGAATTTCAATGCATTTGTAGATGGATTTGGTATAGAATATGAAGACATTCCCACCAAGCTATTCATGATGTCTTTGGTTGAAGAGACCAGGGATTGGTTTAACAACTTGCCCGATGCTTCAATTACTTCCTCAACAAATTTCAAGAATAATTCAGAGAATAATATGGAAATCAATGTGCCCTAGATTTTGCCATACATGAATTCATGAGTATCTAGAAACATTAAAATGAGTCTATTTTTTATTTCAACCAAAGATTTTCCAAAGTATGCCACTGTTTATGGGTGTGTTTGCACCTTCTCAACATAGGTAGAACATAAATGCTCTACCTCTCTTGAAAGACAACTTCCTACAAATAAGTTGCAGAAAATTATCCCATGGTCTCTCAGGTGTTAGGTCATGACTTGCAAAAATAACTCAGTTCTTTAACGTGATTTGTTGGTAATCACAAAGCATGGACAATTTACTAATTTGGAAGCTAATTAGGTCCTTAAATGGAGTTTTTGAAATTTTGGAAGTGAGGTGCAATTGCTGCAAGTTCAAAACAATAGTCTAAAACTCCATGTTCAACATTAGATTTGGCTTTACAATGATGTTGGAAATTTGCCTTAATTCCTATGTCAAAGAAAGGTTAAAAGGGAAAAGGGATAGAAGAGTTCCTAGACCTGCAACTAATCATGAACAGTGATAATGGAGGATGCTACAGTGGACAACCTTCTTAAAACTAAGTTCCACTTAACCAAAATATCAAATAGTCTCATGAAACTAGTGCTATCTTCTAAGGTCTACAGATTTTCAGCTATCCATTCACCATAAAGCATGAATAATAGATGAATTTTAAGTGCAACAATAATTTAATGTTCAAACTAGCTTTACACTACTATTCATCATCAACAAACAACAAAAAGCATGAACATGGAAGGAATCAACACAATAACATTCATCATCATCAATGTGTTGGTATGTGGTGATTGATCATGCTATACTGTATGTATAACTGAAAATATGTTATACTTATGTGAATCCTTGCATGCAAGGATACTCAATAATGAGTCCTTGCAAATCAATTCACAACTCTCTATCCGAGAAGAGCAGGGATTGATATTGTGGCCCTCAGATTGACCCAGTTACCCCTGCAAATACAGTCTCGGAACGAGAGATTCAAAGAGGAGAAGCAAGAATGCAATCTCCATGAATCTTGTTCTTGCAATGCAACAATGAAAACTAATCTAAATGACTCAGAAATGCAATAAACAAAACTAATTTATTGAAATGAAAATTGATCTACATGCAATGCCATAAATGAATTACTTTGCAAATTAATCTACTATGAAGATTAAGCTAAAATGTAATATTAAACTATATGCTCTAAAACTAAGATGTTTATAAAATCAAACTAATGTGTAATCTCAAATGATAAAATTCAAGAAAATTTGTAGCATAAGTCTGATGTAAAAATTCATGATTCTTTTAAATGAGAATGAGAGGGCTCATTTTATAGGCAAAAGTGGAATTGAAGGCAAATTGCTAATGTGGGATAAATAGAAAATATAAACAAATCTTGATTGGAATTCTTTTAGTTTATTTCCTTTAACCCATTTGTTTCCATTTTTTCATCACAGATATTTTGAGAGGATATTTCATTTATTTTATTTAATTTAAGATGATAATATCTCTTTAATAAAATAAAATAAGATTATGTAATTTTAGAAATGAATATTAATAAAATAAATAAAATTATTTAATTAAAAATAGATTTAATTAAATAGCATCATTTTATTTAAGTAATATTAACTTCAATTAAATAACATTATTTTATTTATTAAAAGGGATTTATTTCTTTGATTAAATAAAATTAATGAAGCATTCAAACCTTAGGAAAATTGAAACATTTGGAAAAGTTATGAATTGATTAAGAAATTTGATTTGAAAATGCACAATCATTGATTCAGAAAGTTGATAAATACAAAAAATAAATGCCCAAAGTCTAGGTGGACCATTTTAGGGTATACATTTTCCCCTCTTTTGACTAATGTGAGGTCGATTTGATCATACCAGTGAATGAAGGTTGCAATGGAGATTGATTTGGGATCACAAAACAACTCAGATGTGAGGTCGACTCGGGATCACATCTGGACAAACATAAACAAAAGGCCTTTGAACATGAGGTCGATTCAGGATCACATCCAAAGTGAGAGATAAGAATCTCAAGCAAGGTTTCCCCAAGAGAAGCAATTGATAAATTGATAAAGTTGAGTCAAGGATTGAAGTTTGATAGGGCATCGCCGTGATCGAAATCAAATGAGATAGAGGAGAAATAATAAATTGAAAGATTTGATCAAATCACACAAAAGATAAGGTTCTTGATGTAAGATGAAAATAGCTAACTAATGTTGATTTAATGGTATAGATTTCAAGTCATTGTACAAGACTTTTGCACGACCGAAGAATGAAGTGGACTTTGAGTGGACTTCAAGTAGTTGGAGTTAAAGCGCTAGAAGTTTAGGCACCAAAAATTTAGGCATGCAAAGTGGAACAATCTCCTTTAAAGCGTTATGTTAAACTTTTAGTTTAAGATTTTATGTCACAAACATCTGTTAAGTTAGTAAGTTGTAATTTTGTTAAAAGATATTTTCAATGGTGATCTACCGCCATCTAAAATTTAGGATTTTTTAAGTAGTATAAATATGTGTAACTACCAAGATGAGAGGTTATCATTATGTTGTTATGATATGCTTTGAATATTATTCAGCTATGTCTTTGTGTTATACTTTGATGATATTGTATAAGAGAAATTTTTCACCCCTTGTGTAAGTTCCCCTTTCACATACCCTCACCTTAGAAAATAAAATCCGAAGGCGAAATTACACATCACCCATCCAAAATGCATCCACTTGGCATTTTTCATGTGTGTCTGTGAGAGAATATTTGTCAGGGATGCGAGCGCGGTGTGTAGACATCTGCATGACACATTGTCGTCCTTGACAGATTCCCACATATGAATTTGGTAGAGGCATTACACTCCTCATTGGGAATGAATTGTAACATCCATCTTCGACCAACCGACCTGAAAACACCTTATTCCTTCTCATCCCACCTTCAAAAGCATTCTATTCAATATCACTTCATCCTCTACACATTCGCTTGATCCTCTTAGCAATTCATTCAACTCCTCAAGCACATTCTCATTCACTTCAGCATTCTAGCACTCCATTGTGAGCATTGCAAAATTTTGCTACTTCATTCACTCCACCTTTGTACATGTGGTGCTACTTCAGAAGTTGTGGGCTTGGAGTCTTGCGAGACCTCCCTTCATCACTGTTGTGGCTGTGGTGACTTTTCCAAGTCCATGCCTTGCATTCTCCCTTCATTGGCTAGTGAGCCTTTGGGTGGAGGTGGTAACATCTCACTCTATTTCCTTTATGGTTTGATAGAATAGCACATTGTCTTTTGTAGTGTTCATTTCAATACTTTCTACTTTCTTTATCGCATATTCTACTCCATTGCTTTTCTAGTCATTCGTGGAGGTGGAAACACCAAAACAAGGGTCTGACTGAGGTAGGCCCCTATACAACCCCAATAATTTTCCCTTCTTCTTTGTGTGTAGGTGAACATGTGCTTGGAGCTAGCTGGTGAATTGACGCTTTTGTGAGATCATATTCATTACCCTATTTTATTTACTTTCTTTATCATCTTCGTCTTTATTTTTCATACTTCATCATTCTATTTACTTCGTTAAAATCAACTAGCTAGACTATCAATAGGTTTTTGGACATTTCTTCACTGTACTTTACATTTTTTGGCCGTATGGACACTAGCACACCAAAGAGATGCTAGCATGCCGCACTGTCATCCTCAGACTGAGAGCTGTTTGAGGTACAGTTCAGACTCCAGAAATTGGCTCATCTAGCCTCAAATAGATTTTTGAGTCTGTAGAGTGACATAAGTACTACATAGTGCTCTTTATTCTCGATCTTCACCCCAAATCATCCTTTTAGAGTGAGGTAAGTTAGGGAAACCCTCCACTCTCAAATCTCTGTGATCTGGAGCCTTGACGTGGTTGGTCGTCCTCTCTTACAGTTATGAATAAATAAATATTACCAATCCCATTCTGATTCAACAATTTTGTGCAATGGAGTTATCATGAATGGGTTTATTTTGAAGATGCGAAAGTACATGTGATATGAGTTAACCGTAGGCACACTTGAGAGTTGGCCACTCGATGGATTTCGTAGAGTAGACAAGTATTTCTCTTGTTAATACTGTTACTTTCATTTTGTACATGTTGAATTTGGATGAATGTTATTTTGTGTCGAGCTCTGTTATGCACTCCTGCAATTCGTAGTTTTAAGTTTGCAATCTTTAAGTTTTGTTCATTTGGAAATTTCAGAGCACCTACTCCTATTGTTAGTTACAAGTTGTTAAGTGTACTTTCTATCAACAATTAGTTGTTAGCGTTAGTTGCTTTCATTTAAATTTTATAGTTTAATTGCAAGTATTAATTCCTAGGTAATTCACATGCTTTCTATAATAAGAATTTGAATGCTTTCTAGTTTAAACAATCTCATGCTTTCTATTTTAGTGGCTTTCTAGTTTAAATTCTATTTACAACCATTTTAAACATTCAAAAAATATATGAGAGATGGCCAATAAATCCCCTATTGTATACAACCTTTGAACACTACCTGGTTGACTTAATTGATATATTTCTAACTAAAGTGTTAGGACCTTACGACAACCTGTCACTTATTGGCACCGTTGTCGAGGACATTCCTTTTCTAGTGTTAATAGGAGATTGCTTGGATACCTCTTTTAGGAAAAATAGTTGCTAGCCTTCTTTTTCTGCATGGTCAGGAAATGAGGTCCACATGGAAGATTCGTACCAAATACCCCCCAAAAAGGCATTCCAATCACAATTAGGGAGGTAGAAGTCTCAGTCGAAGAACTTATAGAAGAATTGATCGAGCAAGATCAACCTGAGACCTCCTAGTATACCCTAGAACCTCGACCATTAGAGAAAACCTTTGTAGAGGAAAGCATTCCTTTGCACACCCCAGAACCTTGGCCATTAGAGAAAAGATTTGTAGAGGAAAGCATTCCTTTACACACCCTAGAGCCTCAACCATTTGAGCAAATCTTTGAAGAGGAACACATTCCTTTCAACGTCATGGGCCATAACTATAGAAATGGTGCTAACCTAAGAGGGGGAGCGCAAACATTCACCTATCCTATTGCTCTCGACCAAGATGATGATACACCTATGAAAAAAATTTAACCATCCATCTTACCAACCTTTAAAGGTTTATCCTTTTAATACCTTGACCAGTTCCTTTTTTAGTTTAAAGTTTTGTGTCAGACATATGACTACAAAAATGATAACCAAAAACTGAAGCTCTTCCCCTTCACTTTGAAGGACTTTGCAATGCAATGGTTCATGGGATTAACTTTAGGGTCGATATCCACTTGGGATGATATGGAGTTTGCTTTTCTGGACATACACCAAAGCTACTGTAGAGTTAGCGATAAGAAG
>VDFB02336937.1:0-15219 GCA_007258455.2 Sequoia sempervirens | reverse complement strand
GATTAAGGGGGAGTTGATAAAATGAGTTGAAGTGATGTAAGAGGGTGGATTAAGGGGATGCAAGAGGGTGGATTAAGGGGAGTTGATAGAATGAGTTAAACCCTAAACCCTAAACCCTAAATTGAGTTAAAGTGATGTAAGAGGGTGGATTAAGGGGGAGTTGATAAAATGAGTTGAAGTGATGTAAGAGGGTGGATTAAGGGGATGCAAAAGGGTGGATTAAGGGGAGTTGATAGAATGAGTTAAACCATAAACCCTAAACCCTAAAATGAGTTAAAGTGATGTAAGAGGGTGGATTAAGGGGAGTTGAGAGAATAAGTTAAAGTGATGCAAGAGGATGGATTAAGGGGAGTTGATAGAATGAGTTAAACCATAAACC
Source organism: Sequoia sempervirens (assembly GCA_007258455.2). Taxonomy (NCBI): domain Eukaryota; kingdom Viridiplantae; phylum Streptophyta; class Pinopsida; order Cupressales; family Cupressaceae; genus Sequoia; species Sequoia sempervirens. The sequence goes on along the minus strand of VDFB02336937.1, from coordinate 14,840 downwards.
CTAAACCCTAAACCATAAAATGAGTTAAAGTGATGTAAGAGGGTGGATTAAGGGGATGCAAGAGGGTGGATTAAGGGGAGTTGATAGAATGAGTTAAACCCTAAACCCTAAACCCTAAACCCTAAAATGAGTTAAAGTGATGTAAAAGGGTTGATTAAGGGGATGCAAGAGGGTGGATTAAGGGGAGTTGATAGAATGAGTTAAACCCTAAACCCCAAACCCTAAATCCTAAAATGAGTTAAAGTGATGTAAGAGGGTGGATTAAGGGGAGTTGATAATATGAGTTAAAGTGATGTAAGAGGGTGGATTAAGGGGAGGTGAGAGAATGAGTTAAAGTGATGCAAGAGGGTGGATTAAGGGGAGTTGATAGAATGAGTTAAAGTGATGCAAGAGGGTGGATTAAGGGGATGCAAGAGGGCAGATTAAGGGGAGTTGATAGAATGAGTTAAACCCTAAACTCAAAATTGAGAGTTAAAGGATGTAAGAGGGTGGATTAAGGGAGTTGATAAAATGAGTTGAAGGATGTAAGAGGGTGGATTAAGGATGCAAGGGTGGATTAAGGAGCTTGATAGACGGAGCTAAACCCTAAACCCTAAAACCTAAAATGAGTTAAAGTGGATGTAAGAGGGTGGATTAAGGGATGCAAAGAGGGCGGGATTAAGGAGTTGATGAATGAGTTAAACTCAAAACCCTCAAAACCCAAACCCTCCTAAAATGAGTTAAAGTGATGTAAGAGGGTGGATTAAGGGAGCTGATAAAACGAGCTGGAAGTGGATGTAAGAGGGTGGATTAAGGGATGCAAGAGGATGGATTAAGGAGTTGAGAGAATGAGTTAAAGTGATGCAAGAGGGTGGATTAAGGGGAGTTGAGAGAATGAGCTGAAGGATGTAAGAGGGTGGATTAAGGGAGTTGAGAGAATGAGTTGAAGGGATGTAAGAGGGTGGATTAAGGAGTTGATAGAATGAGCTGAAGGGATGTAAGAGGGTGGATTAAGGAGTTGAGAGAATGAATTTTAAATCCCAAGGGTAAGCTGAGAGAGTGACTTAAGGGCATGCAAGTGGATGGATTAAGGGTAGATATATGAGGATATTGATTGAGGGGTCATAAGAGGATGAATTAAGAGGTGTTGAGAGAGTGACTTAAGTGGATGCAAGTGGACAAATTAAGGGTAGATATATGAGGGTATGGATTACGGGTCCTAAGAGGATGGATTAATGGTAGTTGATAGAATGACTTAAGGGGCTGCAAAAGGATGGATTAATGGTACATAAGAGGATGACTTAAGGGGTTTTAAGAGAATGGCTTAAGGGGATATGAAATCAATTATAAAGTATCATTTAAATGTATCTAGAACTATATATAGTTACCTGTCTCTAGATTGAAATTCCATTGTAATATATGTCCATCTCCTCTCTTTTTTGTAAAGCATCTAATTTTGGGAGACCTGAAACAAAAAATGATATAAAACTTTAATTAGGAAATGATTAAAGACAAATATATATATATCAATTAAATATATATACGACTAGATATGCTTACCAATATTTATTTACTCTATTGTACCATCTGCATCCTCTCTTTTTTTTAATGCATCTATGATTGTCTCGTGATCATCCATTGAAATTGTCCATAAAAATTTATTAGTAGGCCTCCCTTGATATCTAACTAGTTTTATATTGGTTGCCAAAATCAAATGTGAATAATGCATAATCTTCTTGTGTCTTTCATAATCTTCAAATGCAGGCAAGCCATTCTTTCTCATCAAATATTTTTGAAGCCAGGTGCCAACAACAACCACTGAACCAGTTGGATACTCAAAGTTGTCATCATCCACTCTAGTATGTACCAACTTATGTTTTCTCTCAACACATCTAGCCAACCAGTGCTCTGTCTTCTCTTCATTCCCTTGAGGTGCAACAATAGCATACACATGTCCTGCAAAAATAAATACAAAATTCAATAAAAAGTGACTTATATTTAACTCATATAAACATGCATACATACAAAATTCAACTCAATAAATAATGTAGCTTCTTGTACAAGATCTGAAACATGATCATAATCATCTGATGCGAACACTTGATTATCTTCAATTGTCATTTCATGTTGAACATGTGTCAATGTAGGCATTAAAGCTCTTTGTTGCCATTGTTCGACCCATTCGATATTTTCACATGCCTGCCAATCACCTACAATACAAAATTGACAATAGCATGCCAACTCCCTTGTCCATATTGTCCATGTGTTTGCATTCGAACTCTTAAATGAATGCCATTTTGCACTTCCATTAATTGTTTCATAATCCTGTTGAGAAAAAATATCATTTTCTTCATCTAACCAAAAGATGCATCGAATTATTGATTTCTCACTTGTTCTTATAGATAATTTGGTATTGCACCAATCTACAATTGCACGTGCATTTCTAAATTTTGCAGCATCCTCAAATTTTAGTTGCTCTCTAGCAAGAGCTCTTTTTACACATGCACCTACTCCATCGTGTTCTCCCTTACCATGACCAACTTCAAAAAAACTCCATATGTGTTGGATATTATTTTCCTTATGAACTCTACATAGCCAATAAAACATTCTAGCATTTTTGAATTGACCCGTGCAATTATCTGACCATATGAGATGTTCTAGCATTTGAATTCCTCTCTTTTAAATTTTTATTAAATATATCAAAACAATATTGTACAAACTCAAATGAATGTAATCAATTATCACTTACATAAAAATGGTACTCTTTCAAAAAAATTCTATTGTCTTCTGTACTATCTTCAGCATGTCTATAAACAATGTGAACTAATATAGCTACTTGCACTGAATTATAATATTGTGATTGAATTTATTCTTGTGGAGCAAGAGTATAATTTTTAGCAAAATCAACAATTGACAATATAGTTCCAATTGGAAATGTGTTTTTACATAAACGAAATTGATTATCAAGCCAATGAGCATTCTGAGAGTGTTGAACATATTTAGGTACAAACTTATCTTTAAATTCAGTAATAAAAGCATGCACACTAACTTTTTCCACAATTAGCTCAACACGTCTTCCAATTTTACCATCTTTTAAAGAATACTCAATATTTTTAAATTTTTTTACATCCACTAATTGTTTTCCAAATTCATCTAAACTACTTTCATGCATACATTCTCCTAATAATGAAAAGTTACCACATCTATCGCATTCTCCAGAAATGCATCCTTTTAAAAAAAATGAGTTTCCATTTAAAGAGGGATTACAAAACAAACCTGCTATAAAATCTTTGATTCTTTCAGTGGCATAGTAATACCACAAATGTCCTGCATAATTTGGTTAGCATGCAAAGTGCATCGTATATATCGAAATATATCATAATAATAATGAAATTGTACATGAGTCTTACAACAACAAGAGATTCGTTGCTTATTAATTCTAACATACCAAGGTTTACACTTTTCAAATGATCTTTGACTTATGCTAATATTCAATGGTAAGATTGAAGCATCTAAATTTTTTTTATCAAATTCAGTTTGAGTCATATCTAAGAGATGATTTGGATGAGGTTCATGAATTTTGGAACCCACCCTTAATTTTAAGACATCTCTAATGTTAGGTGATACTCTTGTATTATCATACCAAATTTTTTCGATTAAAGATTTAATTTCATTAGTTAATTTCATGTCTGATCTTGGGAGTCTACCATTAAAACTCCAACATTGATTAATAGGATCTTTTTCAATACTTTCTCTTCTTTTAGCAGCTCTTATCAAAGTTCTAGGATTTAAGTTTATACATTTACTAATCTAACTTAACATTCTTTTATTTGAAGTTGTTTTATCAACTAGAGCAGTTGTTATTGCACGGCGAGCCGCATTCTTATCTTTTGATCGACTTTTCTTACCAATAACATCAATAGCATTAGCAACACTAGATATGACTTGTTCTACTGAATCATCTTTCTTTTTTGGTTTTACAAAAACACCTAATTTTTTCATCACTTTTCTCATTTTAAACATTCTCATCAATTGCACCATGATTTGACATTGGAATCCTAATTTCTTTCTATAAAAAAACATTTTATATATTTTATTTCCATAATTTCTAATTTGTCTTGAAGAAACTTTACCACGAAGGTTATTTAGCACATTTGTTTCAATTGTTAAAAAACATTTTCACCTTCATCCATAGATGGAGTTTCATTTTCATTCACACAAGGGGTTTCATTTTCATTTTCAAATGTAAAAGGGATTTCATTCTCATTTACATTATCATTAGATATAATTTCATCATTTTCTTGTTTCTGTATTGTTTCAACCCTAGTATTATTAATCTCATCAATTGTGTATCCAGCTTCTTCTAAACAAGCAATATCAATATTATAAAAACTTGGGTTTGAAGACATACCTAGATAGATTGTTTGAATAGGTACATTTTCCATATCATTGGGAGGTGGATTTGAAGACACACCCGAAGTTGTTTGCATATCATTCAAAGTTGAAGTTGAAGGCACAGTTGGGTTTGTCTCCATAGTTGCATTTTCTTCCATATTCACCATCTCCACATTTGCATCATCTACATTGATTTCATCATTCATGGCTTCCTCTTCGACATTCTTGGAACTAGATGCTTCCAAATCTTTCATTTGATGAATCCTTTGTCTCCTTTCCCTTTGTCTTTTTGCCTCCTTATCTTTATTTGCTTGAATTTCTTCGGGTGTCATTACCTTCCTACATCTTTTTCTTTGTCTTTTCTTATCACCCATGGTTACCAAACCCTCTTTGATGACAAAAACAATAATTCAAGAAACCTATTTTAAAATTGCCACCTCCTTCAAATATTCAAATAAAACTATGTACTATGAAGATTATTTTTTCTATAAACTCTGAAGTACAAAATCATCATGAGTACATCCAAAAATTCACTTTTTCCAAATCTTCTTGTAAAAAGTTATTGCACTTGATTCCACTTCAGAAAATTTAACTTGCACTTTTACTCTTCCAACAATTTGAATAGAATATGCCCTGCACAAGACAAATTTGCAATAAAAAATGCAGAAAATGACACTTTCGGTCCGTACTGCAGAAAAAGAATGTTGCAGGAAAATCATGTTTTACCAGTATTTTTCAAATTAGGAAAAACGGATATTATAGAAACGCGTACGCGTTATGAAATGCGTACGTGTTATATTTTAAAAACGTGTACGCGTTTCATAATGCGTACGCATTGCGGTCTAGCAACGACCAAAAAATAACACGTATGCGTTATGAAACGCGTACGCGTTTCATTTAAATAACACGTACGTGTTTCTATAACGCATACACGTTATTTAAAAGTTGATCTCCCACACCAAATATAGCCCCAGTTTTAGGCTTTGGAAAGGCTTGTAAATCCGAGCCTTAGCTTTTGACCTGCAACTAAAATCTAAGGCAAACTGAAGAAGAATGTCCAACTTTGACAACATAGATGATGCACTTTTTTTTTGAATTAGTCTATAAAATTAAAACCCATTAGAGAACACAATGTATACTTTCTAGATATAGAAGTTTTGTTAAAATTGGATTACGTTTGTTATTTTTTAATTAATTTCTAAGCAAACTAGGCCTTAAACTTGAAAGATCAGATTTTTTTGGTTTTTTAATAACTTTGTATTGGTTGAGTTTCTTGTAAAAAAAATTATATGGTCCCAAACTTCAGACAATTCTCTACAGAATGAAAAAAAAAGAGTCAAAAAATGTTTTGTTTAGGTCCAATTATGTTGTCCGTATACGTTGATTTGAAAAAACATCAATTAAGGCCAATAAAAAATTAATTAAAAAAAAAATATTCAACCAAAAATTACAAAAAAAAATCCAGCCCAAACTTCATGTTGTTAGCTCTCTTTTCCTAAAAGGAATTATCAAAATAATTTTATTTGGGTCAAAAAGTGTTGTCTGTACATCTGCTTGGTATGGTTAAAAAACAGGGACTTTTAAAAAGTTGTTTTTATAGATCTTTATCAAAATTTAATTTCTATAAATTGGGTATTTTAATAATTTACATATTTGAAAACTAGATTCAAAATTATAAATTTCATATTACTGACTTTTTTTAAGATTCATTGTGGAAGTGCCTCAAATTTTCAGTCCAAGTGTGACAAATTCTGAAAAACAGCAAAAACATTTCCACTTTTTGAGTTTTTTGTGTACCCAACTTCTTGCATCAACCCACTCACAACATCTCAACAACATCTCAACTATACATGCACAACCTGCAACATTCTGTACTATGTTGGCATAATGAAAACATCAATGACAAAACAACCAAACTTACTTATACTTGCAACACGGGTTTGGTGGTTATTGGTAATCTATCTCATCAAAATTTGTTGTATAGCTTGTGTCTTCTTCTAAAGTATATGAGGTAGATTGTTGTGAGATGTCCTTTGAATTTTGTGCTGACATTACCATTGGGTTCTTTTCCTTTTCTGTGTCTTTGGTTGTGATCTTATATTCTCCCATGAATGTTGGAATGAAATCCAAGGAACCACAATTATCATCCAACAAGTTAGTAAGTTCATCAATTTCCATTTCATGTTATTTTTCTTCTTTTGTAACTTCTTGTGGTTTACTAGATTCCAATGCTTCTAGAGGATCTCATCCTTCTCTCTCAGCCATCAAGCAACTTTTTGGTTTTACATCAACTTTTAGTGTGCAGACTTTGTTTTTATAGACATACTTCATGACACAATACAAAGTAGAAGGCACACCATTCATTTCATGAATCCAAGGTGTCCCTAAAGGGAGACTATAAGAAATATTGCAAGGCATAATGTGGAACCCTAAAATTGAGGTGGTTCACTCAAATAAAGGAATATATGATGCGATTATGACTAAATTCAATGATCTCAATGAAACTATATGATGAAAATGATTGATTATTATTGCAAAACCAATGAAATGTGCAATGTTTGAAAACAAAGAGATGTTTACAAAAAGCTCAAAAAGAGGAACAAAAACACAAATGAAACTAAACAAAAAGCTGGTATTTAGACTGTGTGCACCTATGAGATAGATGAAGACTAGAAAGCACTCTAGAAATTTGGAAAATTTGAATTTTAGGTTGACTCAGACTCATTTTCCACTTTGGGTGAATTAGTTGTAAGACAGTTTTTTTCCCAGAAACTGGTTTCTACTCACTAGGTACTAGGATCTGCATTTAACTTTTACAGCTACCTCATGAGGGACTAATTCAACATCCATGGAGAATCAATCCTCTTTCAATTTTCTACAAATTTAGACCTTAGACCTACACCTTATTGCCTATACAACACTTTTTGACGGGAATCTGGATTGGTATCTTAGAAAATATCTACAAAACAACTTAAAATTTGTGGTCTAATGGGGGGTTTTCCTTTGTCAAACACCTAATTGGGTAATCAAACCTTGAATGGATAAAAATCTAAATAAAACCCTAGCCTTAGGTGTGTTAAAGACTAGGAAAATCTGAAGTATGAAAAAACCCTATTCTATTGTGTTAGAATAAGATGTGCAAATGTGATTTGAATGATGAAATACTTCAATCCTAGAAACCCTAAAACATATCAAATGAATGTAAATGTATGCAAAAGTAATGTAAACCTTAATTCTAAAGATAGAGAGAAAATGGTAGATGGAATCACTTTGAAAACAAGTCTTTAGGTGTGATTTAATAGCTAGTTGCATCTCCTCAACCTAGATTTCTCCATGATTCACCATAGGCATCCATCATCAAATCTTTTCAATGTTGAATCTTGATCAAGAACTGAGCTTGAAAACCTACAAAACCCTAGTTTTCTGCCTTAAAGCTTCAACTTTGCTATAGAAAATGCCAATGAAACTTATTGTGGAAGACTCTTAACACTTGAATTTTTAAATTCCCTTGTAAAAATGACTAATAGATTTGAAAAATGGCTTAAAATGTGTATTTATAGGCATCAACACCTAATTTTCTCATTATTTAGACATAAGAGGTCAACATCCATTAAAAAATTAAGTTGAATTGATTAAATTCTTGCTCAAATTTGAATCGCCCCCAAAAGGTACTCATTCGCCACCCTTGGCGAATGTGTCCCACTAGAGGCAACTCATTTTCCCAAGGTGGAGAATGGGTCCCACTAGTGGTTTTTGGAGGTGGTTTTTCAAGATATGCATGAATTAAGTGTTGTTTGTCATGACTTAATCAATTTCTCAAGTGAAATGGGCCTCTAGATAAAAAATAATGGGTCTTGGGGGCCTATAAATGTAGTTTTGAAGAATGATCGATGCAAAGGTACTCAAAAGTAGGTCCAAATTAAGTGTAAAATTTTCTCTTTTCTGAAGAGTGTCCAATTTTCTATGGCACATTTAGCCCCCACTTTAGCACCCATATGACTCTACATGCATAAGCAAGCTAAAGGACTCAGTAAATAGTGTACTTTATTACATAAAAGGCTACTGATTCAGAAGATGGGAGAATGAAGCCCCTAGTGTAGTTATCTACAAAACCACAACATAAGGAACTACATCCTACAACACAATTTTGTTAATTTTCCAAAAATCCTTTTATCTAACTCTTAGGAATCCAATTCGAGGGTAGATGTATGCCCCCCCTTGATTTGGATTGCTTTATGAAGGTGGAATCAAGGTAGCAATCTAGCCACGTCGAATAAGGAACATCATATCGTAGGGAATTTCCAAGTACCATACCACATATAAATATATGATTGATGATGTTGGGTGTGAAATCTCAATTCCAACACATTGAATGGCATTGAAAATAGAGCTCCCTAGGTAGCTCTCGTTATGTTATTTTGAAGAAAAGATACTTTATGAACTCTTAAGAAAGAAAATAACCCTATTTCAATGCATTAAGAGGAAAAGATTTTAAAATAGGTTAAAAGTGATATAAGAGAGTAATTTGTCACTTACTATTGCATTTTACTTTCTTGTAGCTTGAGAGTGATGAGTGAGATGAGAAGATGCCAAGTAGATGGGATTACACACCTTCACAACTGGATGATCTTCAAGAGCAGGTGGCACACGGTGAGTTGTACCATGAGGTGAGTCGATTTTAAAAGTTTTTCTTAGTGATTTTGTAATGATTTAATGATTTTTAATGCATTTATAGGTTAATTTAGGAACTTGGAAAAAAATATTGCAAAGTGTCCACTTTTTTCGCAAAGTATCCCATTTCTTCTCAAAGTGTCCCATTTCTTCGCGAAGTGTCCCATTTCTTCGCAAAGTGTTCCAAAAGGGTTCTAAGTGTCTAGGGCCTTTAGAAAAGCATACTAGATGAACTTTAGCACACTTTCATGTTGAAAAATGTAAAAATTGAAGATATTAAATGAATTTTTAGAGGCTATTGGTGTGATTTTGTTTGGTACATGCTTGGTCGCGACATCGGCTAGGAGGGAAACAAATTATATTTTTTTAGAGATTTACTGCTAGCATTATCTATAGTGGAGATAGATCATCTTCAAGCAATAAGCATCTATTGGGCATATTTGATTCCACCTATGAGATAACATGATGCCACATGTATGTTTCACCTTTTGACCAGGTAGATGACCATAGCTCTATAGTATGTACACCAGATTGTATGAGTTCCATTTTGGGGAGAGCAGGTATATTTCTGAGGAGATCAGTCATTCCACAAGAAGGTAGACATGTAGTACTACTTGGATGGACCTGTTCATGATGAGTGTGAGAGCATGAATCAAGATTCCTATGCTTCTATATTCTTGAGGCCCCATTGTGGGATAGATTAGGATGCATATACTAGTTGTTGTTCTCAATCCTAATGGACAAGCAGTACACCTAGATGGAGGATTGGTACACTTGATTCTTGAGATGGTAGAATGCAGGAAAGTCTATGCTTGGGGACGCTACATCCTAGCACATATTTATTATGATCTTGGCCAATTTTTGTTCTAAGATATTGACAATATGGTGCACTACATGCTTCTACAGGTGTGGTTCCTCGAGCAAATTACATGCACTAGGTTTGTTGGGTTCCCATGTGCCATAGTCACAAGATATCCATGAGCCTTTGGCTATCCTCTATGATGCTTGTGGTAGTATGAAGGTCTACATTTTTGGATTGTATTATTTGACCGATAGGAGGAGGATGATATCCTATGGAGACCTTATCTACTCACACTATAGTGGCCAGATCCCATAGGATAGCTGAGGAGGATGCAGATGGATAGATTTTTGGCTGGGTGACATGACTATGTTGTATGTCCATTCTATTATGGATGAGTAATGCGACAGTTTGGATAGGTGTAGACACCACCAAGGGCATGCCCCTTAATTAGGCGATCAATGTAGAGTGCCTGGAGGCCAAGTGATACTGTTTGGATCACTATAGACCATGTTTCCCAGAGTGACTCTGATGATTCAAATCATGATCAGCCACTAGCCTCTAATGCTGATGATTTTGAAAACATAGATAAGAACGAGGAGTGGTGGTCAATGACATGACCAGCTCTTGTATTTCCCATGGATGTCCCTATAGGTGATGCAAGACAAACACCCGATAAGGGAGATGTGCCAGAGGACAAGGCTAAGGATGTACGATACAGGGCAACAGATATATTTATGAATTTTATCAATGATGAGTATGATTCAGAGGTAGATCCTAACTATGAGGACTAGGATGGAGAGGATGATGATGATGATTATGAGGAGTATAAGGAAGAGGAACCCATAAGTGAGGGTGATGAGATAGCGAATGAGGATCAGGACGAGCAAGAAGATTCATCACACACATGGGTGACCAAACCATGTGTAGTAGATACAATAGACATCGAGACCCATGGTCAGCGAGAGGCTAGCACATCCTCCATTCCCCCTAGAGAGGATGAGGTTGATATCCCTCAATTGACTGGAGATATAGGTGATGATATTTTATTTTATGCATGTACTATATTTTTGATTCTTTTATATATATCATGATGATGTTTACTAATTGTGTATTATTTCTACTTTGCAGGATGGATGAGAGACTGGTGAGAGTTCTATCATCAAGCTGCTATAGAGATAGTCCCTGCATCCATCGATGAGGAGATAGACCCTGATTACATTCCCCCACCAATTATGGAGGAGGATCCAAAGTCACCTAGACCTTTCACAAGGTTGTAGGTAGCTTATGAGAGTTTGAGGAGATGACTCCATCGAGATGAGAGTGCAGGACTATCATCATAGACTTTAGTAGAGGTTGGGAGACTACATGTAGAGCTAGCACAACTACGAGTGAAGAGGGATGAAAGGGTAGAGGATCATCTTGTGGCTCTTGGTTGAGTACAAGTTCTGTAGTATACACTCAGAGTTGGCAGATTGTGATCACAATCACACATGATCGTCTCAAGACATCAAGGGACCAGATCATGGGCACTAGAGTTTGAGGGATCTAGTTCTCATAGACCTTGGTGATTTTGTATATTGTGATGAGATGTTGTAATTTGTCTTAATGTGCTTTAATATTAAATGGAAATGTGATTAATTAAATAACTTAGTTAAAATTATTTAATTAATGTCTACATGATTTAACTTGATTGATGTGATCTAATGTAAAACATATGTGAATTTCACTTTGGATAGAACATCGTTAAATTAAAGAAAGTATGTTAAATTAGATACAACTATAATTTATATAAGGATAAAACTTAAAGTAATGCGAGGGTGAATAGTATGAAATCTAAATTAATTATAAAAAGAACTTAAATAATTACCTTAGTGTTCAAGAGAAACACATGATCAGTTGTCAAGAACGAAGCAATGTGAAAGTTATTTAGAAGGAAACCAAAAACTTTAGACATCACTACTTTTTAATCCATACTATTTAAGGAGACTAGAGATAATACCGATGTGAATGCAAAACATTAATAGGGTACTTAAGGGGTGCTCCATTGAGTTCTTTTAATACATAAGCACTAGACCCATAATTGGTATCGATTATGTAAGGTCCTAACCAATTAGGGATAAATTTATCTTTGTATTCATGGTCAACGTGAGTATTGCATTGATTCTCATAGAGGACAAAATCACCCTTACGAAATTTTTGAGGAATCACATGAGTATTGTGTTTTTGTTGTAACTATTATTGTAAGCTTGGAGATGATCAAGAGCATCAATGTGCTTTTCATCGAGCATTTCAAGCTGGTGCAATCATTGATATTTATAATTGGCTTCATTAATAAGGTCTTGAAGAGAAATTCACAGTGTATGAATCTCTAACTCTAAGGGTGTGATCCTGTAAGTACCATAAACAAGGTTATAGGGTGTAGTTCCCATGGATAATCTAACACTTGTTTGATAAGCCCAAAGCAAATAATGTAATTGATTATGCCAATCCTTATGATGTTTGCTAATAGTTTTCCTTAGGATTTGTTCAAGAATCTTGTTAGTAATTTCAACTTGTCCATTGGATTGTGGATAGTATGGTGTAGAAAATTGATGTTGGATGTTGAACATTTCAAGAAATTTCTTTACTTCACTATTCTTAAATGGGGCTCCATTTTCTGAAACTATTGCGGATGGAAGTCCAACGGGAGAAATTATGCATTCCAATATGAAACAACAAATTACTTCAGTGTTTGTAGATCAAAGAGGAATAGCTTCCACCCATTTTGTGAAATAGTCTATTGTGATTATTATAAATGTATGCCCAACAGAGGAGGGTGGTGAAATTTTTTCAATAAGATCCAATCCCCATATTGAAAATGACCAAATGGGAATTTGGGTAAAAATTTTGGAAGTAAGGGCATGGATCAAATTGCTATGTTCTTGACATTTATGACATTGTTTAACGTAAGTAAAGAAACATTTATCCATATGTATCCAATAATATCCCATACAAATGAGTTTTTTCACTAATGAGCATCCTCCAAAATGACCTCCATAGGCACTAGCATGAGCTTGCTCAAGGGCTATAGGAGTTTAAGATTCCTTAAGACACCTTAGTAAGATAAAATTGAAGGATCATCTATATAACACATCGATGATGATCACACATTTGGTTGCTAGTTTGTGTAAATTATTTTGAGTGTTTGTCATTGTGGGCTCAGGAATGGTATCATCTCTTAAATAATTGTATATTGTATCATACCATTCTCGCGAGTCTTCTTGAGTTTTTAAAATGTCTTCTAATTAGGTATCAATCGAAGGTTTCCTCATGGGGTGAATAACAAAGGTGAGGTATGTTGAAGGATCATTTGGGGATATAAGAGAGGCTGCACTTGCCATCGCATCTACATGTTGATTGTCTTTTCATAGGATGTTATCAATGGTGAATGATTCAAACTTCTCTAATAGTTTCATTGTGAGATCCTTGTATTTTGATAATTTTTCATGTTCAGTTGGATATGTCCCATTGATTTGTTTAATTACTAATTATGAATCACCAAATATCTTTAGCACCCATAGTTAAAGAAGCTCGCAATCTTGCAATTAACACCTCATACTCACCTGTGTTATTTGTACATAGGAAATTTAATCGATAAGAAAAGGGAATAGGTTTTCCATCGGGTGGAGTTAATACTAGTCCAACACTCGAACCTGTTCTACACTTAGATCCATCAAAATACAATTCCCATGTTGTAACATCTGCGGTCAAGACACTATCGTCAAGAAAGGAGTCATGATTAGGTAAAGCGAGAGGAGAAGGGGCATCAACTAAGTGATCGATTAAGGCTTGTCCTTTGATTTCTTTTTTTGAAACAAAATTAAGGACAAACTCAGTTAAAAACATCACCCACTTAGCTAAGCATCTAGAGAGATCGGTTTTATTAAAAATATGCTTAAGGGGATCAAATTTTGTTATGAATTATATTTCAACATTTTGTAAATAATGTTGCAATTTAATGGTAGTGAATATAAGAGCTATTTTTTTTTTTAAATTGGTGAGTATCAAGTTTCACAATCAATTAAAGTTCAACTATTGTAATAAATAGGATGTTCTTTCCCATGATCATCTTGTTGAGACAACAATGCTACAAGAGCATGGGTTGATGCTACTATGTAAAGGATAAACAACTTGTTTGGCATTGCAGGTTGTAAAATAGGTGGAGTTGCAAGGTATTATTTTAAGCTCTCAAAGGCCTGTTTAAAATCCTCATTGCAATCAAAGTTTATGTCATTTTTGAGGATATGTGTGAAGGGTAATGTGTGATAGGCTAAAGATGCTACGAAATGATGGATATCTTGAATTTGGCCTTGTAATGTGTGTAATTGAGAAATGTTCTTAGGAGGTGGCATGTTAATAGTGACATCAATTTTCTTTGTGTCCACCTCAATACCTCTATGAGATATGACAAACCCCAAAATTTTGCCACTATCTACACCAAAGACATTTTTTTGGATTTAATCTCATGTTATATTTATGTATGCATTCAAAAAAATTCCAAAGAACATTCATAGTGTCTTGTCATGTTAGGTATTTAGCAAGGATATCATCAACATAATCTTCTAGGATTTTATGTATGCAATTGTGAAACATCAAGGTCATTGCTCGTTGGTAAGTTGCACCAACATTCTTGAATCCAAAAGGCATTACCACCCAAAAAAACATTCCCCAAATAGTTGTAAATGTAGTTTTGTATTGATCTTGAGGGTTGATAAAGATTTGATTGTAATGAGAAAATCCATCTATGAATGACAAAAAAGAATGTCTTGCAATTGAACCCATGACCATGTCTATATTAGGAAGCAAAAAGTCATGTTTTAAGGAGGCTTTATTCAAGTCCCAAAAATCCATGCATATCCTAATACAATTATTTGGTTTAGAAATTGTGACAATTTTTAAGATCCAAGGAGAATAATAAATAGGTTGAATGAAGCTTGCATCAAGTAGTTTTTCA
>VDFB02336936.1:0-12569 GCA_007258455.2 Sequoia sempervirens | reverse complement strand
TCTTTAAGCCCTTGCAATTATTGTAAGGACAATAACATTTCCCATCACCCTTTCTTTTCAATCTAACCCACAATCTATCAAGTGTCTCTTTAGTTTGTTTTGGACTAATATTATCTAACATGATTTTTCTTTACCAAGCTTGACTATTTAGATCTTCAAAAAATATCAAACTCATAATCTAATAATTTTTATTCATAGACAAGTAACAAAATCTAATCATTCTGATATTTTACACCAAAAATTCTAAGTATGCAAACCACCCCCAAGTAAAAGAGAAGATAGTCTTAAGTTAATGACACCAAAAACACTTTACAATGCTAACTCCAAACTTCTATTAAATTCTGATTTTACTATGATTTCCAACTGTTAAGACTCCTAAAATCAGAATATTGAACTTGATCACAAAATTCCTACAACAATGGAGGTAGCGAGCTAGTAAGAGCAAGTGACCCATTCCTAAGGAGCAATGAGTCAGAATCATCATTGCTAATGTCAATAAGGATTTATCCTTTTAGTTAAAGATGCAATGTGTCACTTCTTATGACGAGCTTATCCCTAGGGCCCCCAACATTGAGAGAGCCCTAATAAAAAATAACAGAAGCATTGGTAAGAGCATGATTAGGGTGCAAACCCTAGGCCTCCATAGAAACATAAACAATAACTATAGCAGATTAGTGAGGTTGTAATACCAGAAAGATTGAGACATTGTAGGTAATAACAAAATCTTGCAATCTAGAGATTTTAGCCAATAGCAAACACACTATGTAGCTTAGTGACATTTGTAAACGCAATCTACTTTAAGAAGAATGATACCACTTTAGATGTGATGTACTAAAAACAGCCAAGCAAAGGATAAGATACAAAAGCCTCAAACCTTGCATAGTAAAGTGGAGATTTTAACAGCTGGAGTTTCCTTTACCCCTTGTCACCTTAATGGTTTTTCAAATGCTTTTGGTAGTGTTAGATACAAGTAAAATGCAATCAGTGGAATGACTGGGCCCAAAATGAAGTAAATAAAGAGTAATCATAGGTCTACTGTTTCTTCTTAGCCATTAATATTGTATAATGGAGGTAGTGTGGATTGCATGTTTGAGCAAAGTTGTTTTGAGACTCACCAAAGATGGGAAAAAATAGTGAATAATACCTTTGTGGACCGTGGGAAGAAAGGCCAATAAGGTTGAAGGATCTTAAGAACTACAATACCATGGAAACAATGAGTCCCCCAGAGGTAAGTAGGCAGCCTATAGGGCATAGTTTGATTTTATAGGATACTCATGAAAGGAATCTTCAAGTGATAGTGAGTTGTTTGAGATTGCAACTGAGGGTGCAATACCCAATTTTAAAGGAAGTTAGCAAAGCAGTAAATGTGCAAGAAAATTGAATTGTACACAACAAACAATTCTACAATGTTATCTTCCATAATGCCTTGAGTTTGAAGACAAAAATTTCTACTTTGTATCTTCAAGGATGAAAGTGGTGAGCTTAATGGGTCAATCACCGCAACCATGATTTTAAAACATATTATTGTGCTTATGGAGGCAACATTTTCGCGAAGGCAAAGGAGTGGTGGTTTGGAACAATGGCGTATGAAGGACTTGCTTTATATGCATACTATGTTTTAGCCAAGATGTCAGTTTTAGAAGAGATCAAGGTGGATTATGGAACTCAAGGGGTTACCATGAAAAGGATTAAAGCAAAGACTCCAGGATTCATTTAAAAGCCATGGTCATGAAGATATTAAAGATGTCACATGCAAAACCTAGTAGCCGGAGTAAATGGTCATGTTGCCAAAGAGGATAGTGTGGGCAGATTTAGGAGATCTCCACATTATCTAATTACGTGGAAATACATCATTTATTTATTTTTAATTAAGGAAACCATTCTAAATCCTATATAGATAAGCATTGATACTTCAAAAAGCCTCCAAGGCCCCTTAGATTATGGCCATATATGTCAAGTAACATCTATGCGGGTTTAGAAAATCTTGATCACTCTTTAGAATAGCCCATTAAACATGGGTTGTGCTTGAATGCACTACATAATTGATATAATACAACCACTCTACATATCAACTAGAGTTATAGGCTCTTTATTGCAGCAAGAGGTAATCACTCTTCGATCATGCTATAATTACATCCTATCCTATTAAACTTGAGACAACCTGAATGCACCCAATGATGATTATTGACACCTACATTATACAACCTGAATTAACTACATTAAATGAGTGACTCCATTTCTATCACAAAATAGCCACATTAAACTTGGGTCACACATGAATGCATCCTGTATTTGTTATAGCACAACTGTGCCAAATGACCAATACAGTTATGGATCACATAATTACATTCACAAGAATCTGTTCCTCCGTTGTGATCTTATGGTGATTCCACACAACAAAATCTGGACATGAAATTCTCAAAACCTCTACAAATGAAATCTGATGAGATATTGCTTTAAAATATGATTTTCAAACCTGGAACTACAAATCTGACTTACTGAATTCTGCAAAAAGACAATGACTATCCTCAACCTGGTGATATCTTCTTGAATTTTTTCTGATTTTTCCTAGGAAAATCGTCCGTAGTTCTCCACAAACTGTCTCAAGTAGAGCAAAACACCGCCGCAATACACGCAACTCACTTTTCTTTATGTCGCCACAATTTGATTTTTTTAATTTTTCATGTTTGTCGAACATTCGACGAAAATAATAGCCGACATTTCGACGAACACCAGGTTCGTCGATATTTCGATGGACGTCGGGGATAAACTTTCAAAACAATTGGAAATTACACATCAAATTTTACAAGCACCCGACGAACATCGAATTTTACATATTTTGTCGGACAGTTTTGTCGTATTTTGCAGTCAAATGTATTAGTGATAGAGGTGTTACAACTGTAAAATCTGATGATTTTACATGTTGATTTTACTCATAAATTTCCAGATTGGTCCTACCATGTGCATATTTCACCCATATTTTGCCATATGGTCCCATAGTTTCCATCGGGTCATGCATTTTTTACATTATGGTCCCTATCGGCATGAAGAAATTATGGTCTTCCCGATTCATATTGTATTTCTGCGATTATAAGTCTGTGTTGCCTATCGGCAAGACTTATTTGATGTCACAGCGATCGGGATCCTTCTCCAGGCATCCATCGGCAAGACATTTTCATTGTTTCAGTGACAGAAAAGGATCATATCAACATGAGTTATACCATTGGAGTGATGTCTTACCGATTACATCATGTCTCACCGACCGGAGGAAAAGGATACACATTTCGGCAGGAGTTTGGTGTTCGGCATGTTGTTTCACCGAGCACTTTATGTCTTGCCGACCATGTGCACATGGAAGCATATCAATATAACAAAAAGTTTTCATAGTGAGGTCTTGGTGAGTGACCTTCGGTCTCATTGACATTACACAAAAGGTGCTCATCGACGAGAGGTTTTTCTTCATTATAATATCATGGTGAACTTCCCTTGTCTTACCAACTGATAGCATAAAGGATACATCTCGGTAAGACTCATGAACTTCGAAGTAGAGTCTTAGTGAACCCATCCAGTCTCGCCGATAATGCAAAATGGTGACTCTATTGGTATGAGAATGTTTATATCTGGGTGATTAAAAGTGAACGTAAAGAGATTCTCGGTAACACATTTTGATTACTATATGATGTCTCCCCGACGGTAGAGGGTCACAGCGATATACGAGAGGTAAAAGAGCTTTCAATGAAGCATGATGAAATCTACAGGAGGTCTCCCCGATATTAGAAAATTATGGTGAAACATAGAGAACTAAGGGGTGACTGACAGCGATATAATTTCCTTCAGCATAACTATGATATGTCTTGGCAACTGTTCCAGTGTTGATTAATAAAATTCATGTTGTTGGCCGACATGAAATGAGCCCGAATTCAGCGGTAGGCTGACATGGGGTCCAAATGTGATATGTTTTTCAAATG
The DNA here is from genome assembly GCA_007258455.2 of Sequoia sempervirens. Taxonomy (NCBI): domain Eukaryota; kingdom Viridiplantae; phylum Streptophyta; class Pinopsida; order Cupressales; family Cupressaceae; genus Sequoia; species Sequoia sempervirens. The sequence continues at coordinate 8,601 of VDFB02336936.1, read as the reverse complement.
CTGGTGTATAAATATGCATTTTGTAATTGTAAAATGATCATGAGCTATTAGTTATTTGATATATAGTAGGCAAATTAGATGGATACAGTACAATAGATTTATCATATCAGAGACTATGATGCATGTTTTCAAAATAGAGGTATTTATGAAATTCAATTGATGTTGCTACATATTTCTGGTGTCAATTATCAGTTGAATTTAATGAAAGTATTGCTAAGTTATCTCCAAGATGGATTTTTTTCGATTGTTTAAATTGATATAAAAAGTTTATTTTCAATTTATCAGTGCACATTTGTTGTATCTGTGTGATTAATCGATTGGTTCTTTCAAGCAAAGATTAAATCCTTTTAGTTGATCATAGTAATCAAAAAGATTCATTTGTATTTTTAAAGTAGAGCTTAGTAGTCATAGTCTTGCATGTTTATACAAGTTGTAAATAGAATATATGCCAGATAACTTGCGTTCTCCCCAGAGAAGTGTTGCTCATCTTGATTTCATTTGACTCTGCATACCCAACAAGGCACTGGTCTCTGCACTTCATCATTTGGATTCATTCAGTTTCTTTACATCTATTAATTGAATACTTTAGGATTTAGCTTTAAGTATTGCTATACATTTTGTACCAAGTTTGAATTCATTTGTTCACTTTCATCTGCCATTGTGGACAAATCACTGCAAGAGGGATAATTATAAGTCAAGTCTACTTGATTCGGATAGGTACACCCGCCTAGGTCTGGCAGCACCTGAAGAGTAGAAGGTTTAATTCATTTGACCTTGTCTGTTACCCTAAAATGTGCCAAGAGATTGGCAGCCTCTTGAGGCATTCCACTTGCATTTTTGAGAGTTAACAAGAGGATCATAGGATCTTGGCATGAGAGATAAGATCAACGGGAAGTATTCAAACTTGAAGATCTACAATGGTTTGGTCTATGTGAATAGGGGTTATGATTGGTAACCAACACAGAGGAAGGAATTTATTGGTCCAGCTACACCTACGACCAATTGAATAAAGATCTGATCTTAAAGACGGTGGAACAGTCTATAGAAGTGATCGAGATCAAAATCAAATTGAAGGATCAGAAGAGAAAATTAAATGCATAATCAGATTTGAGGGTTTGATAGAGAAAACAAAGGAAAATTCTTTATATAAAAAATAAATGTTGTGTGGCTCAATGTGGAGGTAGCTCGCTAGTGATGTTAGCAAGCGAAGGAAACCATAATAGATGATTTGAGAAGATCCAAACGGTGGTGAGAATCTCAAGGTAGAGATTGCAATTCGGTGGAGAAAGAAGACAATCATATATTGTCGAAGTAAGAGGACTACAATAAGTATGTACGATTAGAGAGAACATCCTATAGTTGTATACAGTACTGAATAGAGTTACATCTTTCTATGTATGCTGCAAAGATAGAGTAGGAGAGAGTGTGCATGTATAGAGAGAACAACCTATAGTTGGTTGTAGCACTGCTAAAGGTTACATATTGATGAGTATGTAACAGAGAGAGAGCAGCAAAGCATATAGTAAATGAATTTGAGAATTCCTAGACTGTAATACAAAACATCATCTAGGTTTTCATTTAGAAGAGTGCAAATGTGTGAGACACTGCAAAAAGGGAAAGAGATGTAGTGTAGCAAGATAGAATAGTGATTGTTCTATGTGTAGAGGAGAGTGCAAAGCAGGGATGTGTTGCTAAGTGTGCAGCTTCAGTAGCAGAGTGTGAGTTGCAAAAAGTGCAACATTTTACTTAATGTAAAGATGCATTATAGGTTAGGCAGAACCAAGTCTATGCATATTTGAAATTGTTTTCATAGAGGGTATAGCCTTAGTGTACTAGGTTGTAGCTCAGTTTAGGGTGTTGTTGCATCCTTGGAGTTGTAGCTCCTAAAATAGGGTGTTATAGCATCCTTGAACTTGTAGCTTCTAAAGTAGGGAGTTGTTGCTTCCTTGGAGTTGTAGCTCCATAATCAGGGTGTTGAAGCATCCTTGGGTTATAGCCCTAAACATTGTAACCGACATTTATTTTGTGATGCTGGATTTGAGCAATAGACTAAAGTAGCCTTGCTCACCATGGTTTTTCCCATCTTGGGTTTTCCACGTATATCTAGTGTTGTGGGTATTTGTGTTGATTGTTTGTTTGCATATTTATGTTTGCATCTTTAGTTTACAATCTACATGGTAAGAGTTGAGTAAGAAATCTGCACAAGGTATTTGGAGTTAAGGAAGTAATTTATATAAAGGTTTTGAGGGCCAAAGTTTTAGTATCTACTGATTCACCCCCTTCTTAGTAAATCATTGTGTTCCAACAGAATATCCCTTGAATTCACTTTTGGATACATAGCTAAGTGGGACATATCTCTTGGATTTTTGTTTAGATACATTTTCAAAGGGTGCATAACCTTTAGAGTCACTCTCAAATACATAATTTCAGGGGACATATCCCTTTGATTCACCACTAGATGAAATTACAATAATTTATGACAATAGAAGTACACAAGGGTCGCTAAAAATCATGGTAGGACTAACGCTTCACTTCAAGGGAATATCCTTGGAAAATGGTATGGATTCAGACCTAGCTAGAGAAACAAGAGGTACAAAATTAGTTGCCTCTCACATCTTTATTTCTTGACTAACATAGGATAAGGAATGGCTAATGGTTTTTGTGACACTAAGCCATATTACATTGTCATAATTGGTCCCCTCAATGGTTCTAACAATGGATTCCTTTTCCTTCTTGGCCTTGAGGTAGCACTCATTTCCAACTACTAACTTCCTTGTAGTCATCTTGAGTCACACCATCCTAGCCCAAGAAGTCCAAACATTAGATTCACATAATGATGGATGAAAGCATAGCGAGCTCATAGGTTCTAGAGTTGAACTTGGTAGCTCTTATACCACATGTAACATGCCTAATGTTTTACCTAATGTTTTAACCTAAGATTAACCCATATATGAATAGTTTAAGTTCACCAAGACATAGCAATAATTTTTTTTCATAATTTCAACTTTAATAATATAGATGCACATTTGAAATAAATCCATTTGAAATTCCCATGGCATTTCAATAATGAAAGATCATATTTGAAATAATCCCATTTCAAATATCCATTTCATTTCAATAAAGTACATTACATAATTCCAAGTAATGATTAAATTTTCATAGAGATATAAGATTATGATTACATACATAGCTTTCAATAGTTCAATGGAACAAAGTAGAAATGGTCTAGATGTCCTTGTTGGCATACATCCTCAAATTTTGGCTACCTACTGTATGAGGGAGAACATCACCCAAGTGCTTTTCTACCAACCATGGACTTATTGCATTCCCCCACACATCTACCATACTGGTAAGATGGTCCTACCCTTCAATGAAGAGTTTGGTCTGGTATCCCTCATAAATGATAACATCCTACCTAAGCTTAGTGTTGTGTCCTACATAACTAGAGCTACCATATAGTGGATACCCACCTACATGCATGACATTCCCAACCTAGATATGCAACCTTGGCCCACATTGAATCATAGTGTAATTAGTGGCTACTTATAGTATTTGGCTAAAGATTTCATCATTGTGTTCAAACTCACTTTTAAAGTGTAGTGTCTCACCTCAATGAAGTGGACATCATATTTTCACCAATCCTATTTCTCGATTTGGTAAATATTATGATCATACTAACTCATAATGATTCTATTCCATATCATGGTTACATCCCGAAAGGATAATACTATTAAAGTGACCTAATTGGCACATTAGGTTACTCCCAACCTTGGTTTAACTTAACCTCAAGGACTAACCTCATTAACCACAAAAGTTTACCTAGCATTATAAGCTAACAATTTTAAGATGGAACTTCAGTATAATATCAATCTACATACTACATGTAAGCATACATAAGGTCTATAACAACATAGGTATTATACTAATACTATATGTTTATCTTTATTTAGTAAACACAACCACATATTTCCAACATAATGGATAAATATACAGATATCAACCAATATTGTTTCACCAAATATCATACAAATTCACCAAAATAAGAATCCATCAAATTTCATACAAGAAAGCTTAACATAACACATAATCATCTTTTCTTCAAACACTTGAAATCATAGGCATATATGGAATCAAACATTAAAGAATAGAGAAGTAAAACTAGAATGCCTAGAAAATAGTTTCCAATATTCAATTTGCCTCCTAAGCTTGGTGCCAAAACTTTGTTTGTTTCTCCTCCTTTCAGCTTTCACCAATATATCTCTAGATCCAAATACCCTAACTACACAAGCAAACCTCTAACTCTTTTAAAGCAATACTCTCTCTCTCACCTCTCTACAACACTTAATAACTCAACTCTATGCTCAATAAATTCTACAGCAAAAATGGATTGCAATAATGAAAAGAATGAATGCCAAAACCCAAAAGACTACCCTCTATTTATACAAAACATTGAGAAGCTTAATGCTACAATTAAGTTCTCAAATATGCCACATTTTCTCTTCCATTTGCCACCACTAAATAGAAAAAACCAACTTATCCTCTAAATGAGTTGACTAAGCCAATCTAAGTGCAAAGTGGTTGCTCAAATAACTAAAATGAAAACACATAAACAGTCCCAACAACGTCAACCTCTCTATTATGGCTGAGTCATCATCAACAACTACGAGTAATATCTCTTTTACTAAGTCAAACATAGAAATAGTTGCCTACAAGTTTCTTATTTGCAATGTTACTTTTGGTTGCTTGTCACAACAAGTTGACCTCTTCCATTATCTTCAGCCATCTTGTGGCTTGACCAAGTCTTATGTTTCCATATGGTTGCATGTGGCTTTTCAACTCTCAACATTGACTTCTATTTGCATTATTCCACTTAACATGGCACAACAAAATATTTATTAAATGAATTTAAAATGTTTCCCAAGTGCTTTCACTTATGCGCATTCTCTCACAATAATATCAATCCACAATTTATGCGCTTTTATTTGCAACTATAATCCTCACATATGTGTGAGTATATGTGTAGTATATAGTTTATACATTGTTGGCTTTATGCAAGCCATTCACTATTTATTGTTTCCTCATTATATATGCATTGAAGTTTACTTTATAACATTTCATATATATAACATTATATATGTTAATATATATGTCATGTCATCATTATAATATATTAATATGTGTGTATATATGTTTACATTAAAATACATACTCATATACATATATTAATATATATATATATATATATATATATATATATTATATGCATATATCGTTATTTTAATATGCATAATAAACATAGATATTTATCTATTCATCGAACAATATATATATATAATGTATGTGTATATATATATCATATATCAATTGATATCCTCATGTATATGATATATCCATGTATGACTATACATAAGTATTTCTACCTATGTATATGCTCACATGCATGTGTTATCGTATTCACATACATATATACATTCTATGTATATGCTTATCGATTAACATATAAATATAAATATAAATACACGAAGAAGAACTTAAACTCAATAAAGAGATTTAGTCACGTAGTTCAAACATAAGGAAAATTCAAGAAATCAAAGATTAAAATCATTTCAAATCATTCTCCAAACTATGACTAAAGGTTTACTTACTAATTCTTGAACTAACTCGACTCAACTAGACCAAACTAGGATATGAGTGCATGTGATAGCTCAAGTAGGTACATTAGGGTTTACCAAACCAAATTCCTCTCCTGGGTGATACTCCCCTCTCTTCCAAAGGGCTCGAGTCTTTTCTTGCATCTAACTTAGTGCATCACAATAGAAGTTAGCTAATAACATAACATCCATATGCATCATATATCATTTGCATTATAAAAGCATTAAAGTAATCACATTGAAACACATATCCATTCATTCCATTTTCCATCAAAATATACAAAACATAATCATGTATTAAATTATTTTAACTCATAAAAGTAATAGTAAAGAGGTAATAACACAATGAGGTGTAACATTGGAACCAAAGTAAGTAGAGTTTGTATTTATTTTGACTGGTAGCCATAAAAATAGGTGCCATAGGCAGCCCATGGCAAGCAATCAATAGCAACAATGAGAGTAAGAAACCTATAGAAAACCATTGCTAAGTTTGACTGAGTAAACTAACCATTGTTGGTAGTTATTGGAGGCGACTTGGCTAAGGAATAGAGGCTAAAGTTGTTGGGACTGTATATGTGTTTGTATTCTGATTATTCAAGCAGCTACATTTCACTTGATCTTGCTTATTAAAACTATTTTGGAGAAGAGATGATTTTAGAACTATTAGTCTTAGAGGTGGAATTCAAACAAAAATGGTGAAAATTTTGAGAACTAAATTGTAGCATTGAGTTTCTCTGTTGCAAGATGGTTTGTCCCTTGGTATTCCTTGTAGCACAACACTTGGGTTTGTGACATGGTCTAACCACCTCCTATGGATCTTAACTAACACTTGTATCAGGCATTGAGAGGTCAATCTTTTGGTGCAACGGCAAGGCCAACAATTGGTATCAGAGTTGGTCACAGGTTCAAACCCCTCGCTTGTGCTAGCGGGGATTGTTGCAAGATGGTGTGTCCCTTGGTCTTCCTTGCAACATAGCACTTGGATTTGTGACATGGTCTAACCACCTCCTATGGATCTTAACTAACACTTGTATCAGGAATTCACAGGTCCATCTTTTGGTGCAATGCCAAGGCCAACATTCTCAATGTTTTGTATAAATAGAAGGTAGTCTTCTGGGTTTTGGAATTCATTTATTTTATTACTCCAATCCATTTTACTATGCACAAGCTGAGTTCTTGAGTGTTGTGGAGAGGTGTGAGAGACAGATTTTTTCATTGAGAGAGTTAGAGGTTTGCTTGTATAATTTGTGTATTTGGAGTTAGAGTTAGATTGGTGAGCAAGCTAGAAGTAGGAGTAGTAATGGGTTTTTAGCACCAAGCTTAGAAGGAAAATTATTCATTCAAAGTTGTAATCTAGGCATGACAGTATTTCTACTTTGTTATTTATTTCTATTTGTAATTTCATGTGTTTGCAAATGCTTGAGAAATTAGTGCTTGTGTTTTACATAATGTTTTCCTATATGTTGAAGGTGAAATATTAATAGCTTAAATATACATATATATCTATAGAGGCATGAGATTGCATTCGCAAAGATAATTAATTATTATATCCAGGCTATCATAGGCCAAATGTATGGTTACATAAATTGAAATGTTGAAATAGAAGTACTTCTATTATGATTGTGAATGCCAATTTGTGAAGAATTTTAAACTTGTATAAATAGTAGGGGTTTTTCTTGGGATTAGGATAAACCAAGGTTGGGAGTAACCTAGTTGGTCAATTAGATCACTTGAATGTACAATAATTATGAGATTGGAATCATGTTATGGAATAAACTCATCAAGATTTAGTGCATTCATGTAATTTACCAAATTGAGCAAAGAGCATGGGTGAACATATGACTTCCACTTCATAGAAGTGAGACACCACTTCTTAAAAAGTGAGTTTGATGTAACTATCAAATATTTGGCCAAATTAGTGTAATTTGACATTGTTTACACTTGTCGGTTCACTATGAGCTAGGTTTGCATAACTAGGCTAGGAATGTCATGCATGTAGGCAGGTATCCACTGTATGGTAGCTCTAGTTATGTATGATAGAACACCATGCTTGGGAAGGATATTATTACAAGGGTTACCTGATCAATCTCTTCATTCAAGAGATGGAAATCTTACTATTAGGTAGATGTGTGGGGGACCGTAGTTAGTCAGTGCCTGGAAGAAAAGCATTTTGGTAATACTCTCCTCATGCAGTTGATAGCCAAAATTTGAGGATGTATGTAATCATGATCTTATATCTTTTTGAAAAATGTATTTGGAAATGTAATCATTACTTGGGATTATGTAATGTTACTTTATTGAAGTGAAATGGAAATTTGAAATGGGTTTATTTTGAATATGCATCATTGTTATTGAAATGGAAAAAAGTTATTTCTATGTCTTGGTAAACTTAAACTTTCACATGTGGTTTAAAACTTAGGTAAATCAGTAGGAAAAACATCAGAATTGTTCCATGTAGTATCAAAACAACTAGGTTCAGCTCTAGAACCTATAATCTCACTATGTTAGTCTCTCATCCAACATTAGGTGAATCTAATGTTTCGACTTCTTGTGCCAAGATGGTGTGTCTCAAGAAAAATGCAAGGAATTCAATGATCAGAAATTAGTGCTACCTCAAGTCCAAGAAGGAAAGGGAAGCCATTGTTAGAACAATTGAGGGAACCAATTATGACAACAAAATATGGCTTATTGACATTGAATCCATTACCCATGCCTTATCCCATGTCAAACAAGAAAGGAAGATGTGAGAGGCAACTAATTTTGTACCTCTTATTTCTCCAGCAAGGTCTGATTCTGTACCACTTTCTAGGGATATTCCCTTAGAGTGGAGCATTAGTCCTACTTTGATCTTTAGGGATCCTTGTGTACCCTCACTTTGTAAAATCATTGTAATAGCCTCTAGTGGTGAATTGGGGGGATATTTCCCCCAAAATTATGTCTCTAAGAGTGA
>VDFB02336935.1:0-24690 GCA_007258455.2 Sequoia sempervirens | reverse complement strand
TGCTAAAAGATGCAGCCAGAATGAAGAAACAACAGGATTTTGGAGCATTGCTAAAAAGATGCAGTCGAAATGAAGAAGTAGCAAAATTTTGGAGCATCACTGAAAATATGTAGCCGAAATGAAGAAGCTGTAGAATTCTAGAGCATCACTGAAAAGATGCAGCTGGAATGAAGAAGCAATAGAATTATAGAGAATCGCTATAATGATGCAGCTGGAATGAAGAAGCAATAGAATTTTGGAGAATTACTGAAAAGATGCAGCTGAAATGAAGAAGCAACCAAATTATGGAGCATCGCTGAAAATATGTAGTAGGAATGAAGAAAGTTGTGACATTTTGGCCTTGGCTTCTCACGAAGCACTGTTGAGTGATGCATCAAAATGCAGAAGCAACACCAGTCTAGTATGCAGATTCTGGAGCATCGTAGCAACAAACTCCAGAGCATCATAGTGACCGTGTTAGTAGATTCTAGAGTATCATAGTAAGGTGCACCGAAATTGTGCTTGGCCAAAAGTGAAGTCCTGCAAAAGAGAAAAAAATTTAGTCAATTCCAAATGTCAAAACTGATGAAGAAATCAAAGAAATATTCAGAATGAATTATTTATATATATTTAGAGTTGGAAAAACTATATTGACCCTGCCACAAGAGTGCCAATGTAGTGAATTTCTCCCAATGTTTCCACCATTTTTGTAAACTCTTCCTTATTAATAGTTTTACGATAAAGGCGTAGTTGGTGCCCATTAACTAGGAGAGTTTGGCTATTGCCATCAATAGGTTTTAGTTGGACTGAACCGTTAGCAAACACTTCTGAAATTTCATATGGTCCAAGCTAGTGTGTCCTGAGTTTCCCTTGATGTTCCTTGTATCTAGAATTGAATAGTAGTGCCCAATCCTCGGTATGTAACTCTTTCTCTTTGATGTGTTTATCATTCCATACGTTGTGTTGTTGTTGGATCAATTCATCTAGTTTACTAAGTTGTAAGACTCTCAATTTGGGCTCATTTGAGATCCATTCCCAATTCCATGGTTGTCCTAAGGGTTTGGAGTTCAAATTCAATGGGTAAGAGGGGTTTCTTCCCAAAGACTAACTCATAGGGGCTATAACTAGTGGTTGATTTCCAAGTCGTGTTGTAGGCCCACATAGCTTCTGGTAGTTTCCTAGCCCAATCTTTCCTTCTCAAGGAAATCATTTTCATAAAAATATTTTCCAATTCCCTATTAGTGACCTCAACTTGACCATTTTCTTGTGGGTGCTAGGGTGAAGACTTCTTGTGACTTACTTGGAAATGATCTGTAAATGCCAACAACAATTTGGACATAAATTGGGGGCCTTGGTCTATGACAATTGTCCTTGGAGCTCCGAACTTGAGAAAAATTCTATTGTAGAGTAAATTGGCTACCTTTTCCTCCTTGGAAACACGTAGGGCTTGCACTTTTGTCCATTTAGTTAGGTAGTCAATACAAAATAGAATATACTCTTTTCCTTGTGAAGGAGGATCTATCGGCCCAATAAAGTCCAATCCCCATTTTTTGAATTGTTCAAGGACAACTTGAGGATGTAGGGGCATTTAATTAGAAAGAGTTGGCATACCCACTCTTTGGAATTCATCGCATCAGTGAACATATTTCTTGATTTCCTTATGCATTGAGGGCGAGTAGTACCCTGCTCCCAAAACCTTATGAGTTTTCCTTTTAGAAAAACAATTCCCTCCTGAAGGGTCATCATGGCAAGCACTCAAAATACTATAAGTATCATTTTCCCTAACACACTGTCTTAAAACCATATCAGGTCCACATCAAAAAAAGATCCCATTAATCCATTTGAAGGGGGAACTTTCTCTAATAATGCATTTCTTTTGTTTTGATGAAAATTTGAGTGGCACTTATGTGGTGGCCAAGTAATTTTCAATGTCAATGAACCAAGGGGTTTTAACAAAAATGGAAAATGGATTTTCATTTGGAAACTCATCTTGTACCAGTGCACAATTTCCATCATGTTTAATATGAGATAATAAATATGTGACTACATTGGATTTTCCTAGTTTGTTGAAAATTATAATATTGAATTCCTGAAGGAGCAGTAACCACCTGATTATCCTTGTGTTTACCATTGGTTTGTTCATGAGATACTTATTGGCAAAGTGATTTGTATGCACTGTAACTTTATATCTCGTAACATAATATTGAAATTTTTTCATTGCATGAATTATAACCAGGAATTCTTTCTCTATTGTGGTATAGTTCTTTTCTGTTGGTTTTAAATTCTTGCTAATGAAGTATATAGCATATTTCCCTCCCTTCTAATATTCTTTCCCTAGAACCGGTCAAATAGAATCATTAGATGTGTCAGCATAAATATTGAATGAAAGATTCCAATTAGGTCCTCGAAGAATAGGGGCAGAGATGAGTTTTTCCTTAATAATTTCAAATGAAGAATGACACTAAAGTGTCTAGACGAAGTCTACATTATTTTGAAGGAGCAAAAACATGGGGGCTGCGATTTTGCTAAATTTTTCTATGAATCTTTTGTAGTATCCCACATGCCCTAAGAAAATCCTGACATCATTTTGTGTTTTTGGAACCTTGAGTTGTATGACTTCAATTTTCTTAGGATCAACCTTGATTCCTTTTGTAGAACTATGGTGTCCCAGCACTATTCCTTGTTCCACCATGATCAAAAATTTTGCGAGACTTAGGGACAACCAATGATCCTCACACCACTTCAACACCTTATCTAGATTCATAGGGATTCATCAAAAGTTAAACCATATATAGTGAAGTCATCCATATAGACTTCCACACACTCATTTACCAGCTCAACAAATATGGCCAGGATAGCCCTCTAAAACGTGGTAGGAGCATTACACAAGCCAAAGGGAAGAACCCTATATGAAAATTTCCCCCAAGGGTAGGTAAAGGTCATCTTATCTTGGTCTTATGCTGCTACATGTTTCGTGTATCCCCTAAACCCATCCAACACTAGGTCCACGAATGGTAGGGGGAAATTTTTTTTGCATGTCACTTTGTTAAGCTCCCTATAGTCCACACACACTATCCACTTCACATTATTCTTTTGGAATACAACCAAGGGTGACACCCATTTGTTGTCAGAAATTGGATAGATAAATCCTACATGCAGGAGATTCTCAATTTCATTTTTAACAATGTCCTTGAGAGCAGGATTAAGTCTCCATTATGGTTGGTGAATGAGATGAACATCCTCCGTATGGATATGATGTGTACACACACTAGTATGTATTCCTCTCATATCTTTATAGTCCCAATGAACAGTTTAGATCTACTCATCAAGGTGTCAAACAGTCTTTGTTCTTCTGTCTCAGTCAACCAACTATTGATGTTCAAAGTTGTTCCTGGCAGCAACATAATAGTTTTGACTCTTGGATGGTTGGATGTGATAGTGTACATAGGCCTTATCAAGGTGTTAATTGGAAAACTGTGAGGTACAATTTTGTGAAGCCGAGCAACATATGCAAAGAAATGGTAAGTTTTTGGGACTAAGTTCATCAAAAGGAAAGGTAGTCCAATAAAACTAGCACCATGAAATTCAGTTTGATCTATGTTGATTGGGTGTCCCATGATTTCTTTTGTGTCTTACATCTCCTCACTATCCAATTCAATGGGAAGATTCTCCACATCATCTTCCAACTTGTCCTCTAATTATTCTCCATGTTGGTTAATAACTACCATGACCAGTGAAGCCAAATTCTCTTGTCCATTAGAGTTTTATAGTTCATCCACCCATAATTTACTGTATTCAGTAGGCTTGGCAGGAGGGTACAAAAATAAATGTTTGTTATTATACCCATGTGAGATGGTCATTCCTCCCTCTCTGCAGTCAATCTTGGCTACAACCGCAGCCAACCATGGTCATTCTAAAATTATTAAATAACTATCTTTGGGTGTAAGGGATTCAATTATTTGGAAATCCACTACATATTCCCATCCATCCACCTTCATGAGAATTTTTTCAATAATGCCCTTGGGAATAGCTATGGATTGGTTTTCCACCTGTAAGATTGTAGTTATGGGGCATAGATCAGTAATTCCTAATTTTTCCATCACATCCATAGTCATTACATTAATGGATACTCCAAGGTCCACTAAATCATTAGGTATTGCTACCTCATTAACTGTTACTATTATAAGTAAACTTCCTAGGTCATCATATTTCAGAGCAGTAGTTGTTCCAGCTAATAAATCAGCTAGGTACCCATTTATATGAACAATGTTAATTCATTTTAGCTTCCTTCTTGGGGTCTTGACACACAACTGTTTAATCAGTTGGTTTAATTCAGGGATCTACTTAATCACCTGTAACAAGGGAACTTCAATCAGTAATTGTTTAATTTCTTTTATTAATGCAACTTCAGTGGGTAAAGTTGATTCTGGAGCATCATTCATAGGAATCAGTTTTAGACACTTTGGAAAGGGTGCTTTAGTATTTCCTTTAGGTACGGGTCCTTAGGCATAGAATCCTTTGGGTGTTCACTTGGATATTGACCCCCCTCCTCTTAAGGTAGGTTAGAAGCTCCTACTAAATATGGAAAGTCACACTTCTATTGTGTAGCATCTAGTATATGTTCCACAAATGTAGGTCTTATCATGGTTTCCTCAGTAGGCTTTTTGATAGCTTCACCAATAATTTCTTCAATAGTCAGTTGTGAAAGTTTTTTTCCAGACCTCAATTGTATATTTCCACAATGTATGGCATTAAGTCCAGTGACATTGTCTTTTTCGACAAAGTACACCAAAGTATTTGGGCGGTTGTTCTTCGGGTTTGGGACTAGTTGCGTCGGAAGTGGTGGTTGGTTAACTTGTTCATTTTTTTGTGTAGTCTAAGGAGGTGGTAAAAGATTTTGTTTTTGGGTAGACATTCTCCTGGGGCTAGTATAAAATTGATGTTGAGGTTGATTCCATTGAGGAATGGGATTTTGAGAGTACCAATATGATATGAAATAACTTGCGCAATAGAAGAATATGATATGAAAGATGTTGCAAATACTTGATAGTAACTGAGAATAACAAGCCACTTCGAGGGGGAAAACCTCCAAATATCTCTAATGAGAACACACTTCACAATATGATAATGCAATAAGACTGACAACCTCCTATATACACCTATTTATGCCTAGGATATCACCTAGGCTAACCTAGACACCCCTATATAAGACCTAGGCCAACCCAACCAACTAAATAATAATATAATAATGATAACATGACTTAATTAGGAGTTAAGATAGCCACAAGCTAACTATTCATAACCCAATGTACACTAATATTAAGGGAATAGCATGCCTCCTTATTCAAAGAAGCATTGTCCTTAATGCTAATCAAGTTTGGACTCTTTTGAATGAACTCCTCATCCTCCCATGTGGCATCTTCAACTGGTAAATTCTTCCATTGGATGAGATACTCAGTAAGAGTTCTATTCCTCAACTTCTTTTTGTGTGTTTTATGAGTGCACTCTGGTTCCAAAATGATTCTTCCTTCTTCATTAATCTTTGGTAGTGTTGTTTGAGTTGGAATATTATGCCCAATTACCTTCTTCAAACAAGAAACATAAATTTTTTTATGTATCTTTGTTGTTGGTGGCAACTCTTGCTTGTAGGAAACACTACCAATCATTTGCATGATTTGGTATGGCCCATAATACCTTGGAGGCAACTTATTATTATTATTTTGTTGCTTCAGTGAGATTTTCTTATAAGGCTACAATCTCAAGAAGACCCAATCCCCAACTTCAAAACTTTTTTCACTACAATGTTGGTATGCCTATTGTTTCATTCAATTTTGTGCCATGGCTAAATTCTCCTTGAGTCCTGAAAGTATTTGTTGTTGATGAAGCAAGTGGTCCTCTACTTCCTAAACTCTTGGTGACACCTTTATTGATGATGTGATGGAAGGAGGATGATATCCATAAAGTTCCAAAAATGGAGACATTTTTGATGAGCTATGAAAAGAAGTGTTATACCACCATTCTACAAGTAGTAGCCAATCTACCCATTGAGACTGTTTCTCAAAAGTAAAACAACCTAGATATCCTTCCAAACACTTATTAACAACCTTCATTTTCCCATATGATTAAGGGTGGTATGAAGAGCTATGAGCCAATTGAGTACCCAAACATGATAATAAATCTTTCCAAAAGTGACTAGTGAAGATAGGATCACGATCACTAACAATAACCACAATAACCTTAGGTGTACCATGTAGCTTTTGGATATTCTCCAAAAAATCTTTTTTCACTGCACTTGCTATGAAAGGATGTGATAATGCAATGAAATTTGCATATTTAGTGATGTGATCAACTACTACCATGATGACATTATGACCTTTATATTTGATAAGCCCTGTGATGAAGTCCATGGATACCTCTTCCCAACGCTAGCTAGGAAAAGATAAGGGTTGCAAAAGATGGTGTCTTAATTATCTCCCTTTATTGCTTTTACAAACCAAACATTCAACCACAAATTTTTGAACATCACCTTTTAGCCCTTCCCAAAAAAAATCTTGCTTGACTCGATGATATTTATTCAATTTTTTTGAAAAACCACCAACTAGAGACTCATGTAGTTCTGTGAGAATCTTGTGTTTAAGAGTGGAATTCTTGGAAAGATACAAATTTTCTTTATACCAAAGAGTATCTCCCTTCCAACAAAACGTATCTGAACTACTACGATCACTTTTTAATTTTTGAATGAGATTACTTGTCGCAACATCATTTTTCCACTCTGCTTTGGCTTCCTCCACCCAATTTTCTTGTAATATTGAAAGGGCACACAATAAGGCTTCATCTTTCCCATCCTTCCTTGAAAGTGCATCTGCTACAATATTTTCATTTCCTTTCTTATATACAATCTCAAAGTCATATCCTAACATCTTAGTGACCCATTTTTGTTGCTCTCTAGAAGATAGTCTTTGTTTTAGGCTATCATGATATGTCTTAACCTTGAAGTGTCTACCCATTAGATAAGGCCTCCATTGCTTAACTACATGAAGGATTGCTAGAATTTCCTTCTCATAAATAGGTTTTAGCTGATTCTTACCCTTTAATTGATGACCCTCAAAAGAAATTGGTCAACCTTCTTGCATGAGAACTACTCCTATCCCATTTCCAAAAGCATCACATTCCACAATGAATTCCTTGGTGAAGTCAAGAGTTGCAAGCACTAGAGTTGTACACATAACCTCCTTCAATATCTGTAATGTTGTATTAGCGGACTCATTCCAATGAAAATAATCCTTCTTCAATAGAGTGGTGAGGGGTGTTGCTATACGACCATAATTCTTCATAAATATTCTATAGTACCCTATCAATCCCAAGAAACCCCTTAGTTTCTTAATGGTTTTTGGAATAGGCCATTCCATGATAGCCTTAATTTTGTTAGGGTTCACCTTTACTGCTTCATGTGGAACTATGTGTCCCAAATACTCCACCTCCTTAAGACCAAACGAACACTTGCATGGCTTAGCATAGAGTTGATGATCTTCAAGTATTTGTAATGCTTGATCCACATGTTGCAATTTTTTTCCCAATTCTTGCTATAAATCAATATATCATCAAATAATACTAACACAAACTTCCTCAAGAACTACTTAAAAATGGAATTCATTAAACTTTGGAATATAGATGGTGCATTGTTAAGACCAAATGGCATCACCAAAAATTCATAATCACCCTCACGAGTCTAAAATGCTATCTTACAAATATATTCCTCAATTCAAATATGGTGATAACTAGATATAAGATCTAACTTGGTAAAATACATAGCTCCATTCAATTCATCTAACAAATAATCAATGACTAGAATAGGAAACTTATCTTTAATGGTGTACATGTTAAGCACTTTATAATTTGGATACATTTTCCAAGTGTCATACTTCTTACGTACCATCACCATAGGTGAGGAGTAAGCACGTTGGCTATGCCTGATAATTCCTACCTCTAGCATCTCCTCAACATTTTTTTCTATCTCACTCTTTTGTATGCGTGGATACCTGTAAGGCCTGATGTTCGGTGGTTGGCTCCCTGGAACTAACTGTATGGTGTGATCATGATCCCTCCTAGGAGGAAGTCCTTTAGGCATACCTCCAATAACAACTAAGTGATGATCAATTATATCTTACAAATCTGGATGAGTAGGAGCATTAGATTGAGAGACTTCTAATGAACATAGTTGGGCCACAAATCCATCCACTCCTTTCTTAAGCAACTTTTTCATTTGATGATATATTACCATTTTGGGGGATATTTCCTTCAACCCCCTTAGCTCTACTACCCTTCCTTCTGATTGAAATCTCATGAATATTTCTTGGAAGTTCATCTCAATTGTTCCCAATGTAGTAAGCCATTGTACTCCCAAAACAATATATGTTGCACCCATAGATATCACATACATTGGGGAATCAAGTTGATAATATCCCATGGATAATTTAATGCTATGAAACTTCCCTAAACAACTAACTATACCACCATCTACAAACAAAACCTAAAACTCCGGAGTTGGATATATAAAACAATTTAGATGAGTAGCTAACTTTTTTTTATGAAATTATGAGTACTACCTGAGTCTATCAACACTATTACCTTTTGCTTCTTTAAGAACCCCACCACCTTGAGATTTTGTGGAGCACTAAAACTTGAGAGTGCATTACAAGAAATGATTGGTTGAGAATCCTTTGATTCCTCATTTGACTCCCTTTCAACCTCTAGTATGGGTTCCTCCTCTTCTTCCTCACTTGGACCTTCAATATAGAATAATTTCTTTTCACTACATTTATGTCCTCGACTGTATTTACTATCATAATTGAAACATAACCCTTTTTCTCTTTTCTCCTCAATTTTTTGTGGAGTTAACCTAGTAGGTTGTGTTGAATATTGTTTCTCTCTTGTCACATTATCCCCTTGCTTCTTAGGAATCAAATACTTCTCCTCTACCTTGTGTGCTAAGATAAAAGACTCATTTATAGCGTTAGGGATAAACATGTGTACCTCATGTTGAATATGATCCTTGAGACCCCCCAAGAATAAATCATTCAAGTTCTCCTATATAATTGTATCCACTCTTAAGGATAGATTTTGGATTTGTTGAATATAATCCTTAACTGATCCTATTTGTTGAAGTTTAGCAAGCTGGCTGAAGAAATTGTTTGTCACACTATTGCTATATTGTGATAGGAGTTCCTCCATAAAAATTGACCATGAGATGGTGAGACCCTTTTTCATTCAATGAGTGCAAATCCAATGATTCCAAATGAATTGATTTGGTTCTAGATATAGGTAGACCATCGTGACCTTTTTTCCATTTGGGATTTTGTATACTTCAAAAAAATTCTCCATTTGGTTTATCCAAGTTAGAGGATCCTTGCCATCAAACTTGGGCATATCCACCTTTGGAAATAGATTCCTAGAGCCCATAGGAGTATTAAAACTTGTGTCAATGTTAGCTGACCTGGAATTTTCACCTTGGTTGATTGAGAACTCCTTTCTTGGTTCAGTCATATAGGCACTTAACATGTTTCATATATCTGATATATCTCCTCTTAGGTCACACATATCCATCTTCATTGAGGAAATTTCTTCCTTGATTTTACTGATTTTCTCACTAGGAGTAATATCCTCTATTGTTACCCCATCCTTATCAGGAGTCTTCCCCGAAGTGACAACATTCTTTTTTCCCCTTGTTGTAGGCCCTGTCATGATGGGAACCAATAATTTTGAAATAAATCACACAAATGAAACTTAAATTCTCTAAAAAAATTAGTGTAACTTACTAGGGCCAAAATAACTCTCACCTAGAGAAATTTCCAAGAAATAAGCAGATTTGCAGCCTTGAGAGTGATATTTGTGAAAACCTTAATTTTTAATAACTTGCTTATTTATGCTCCAATTACTCCAAAAATTTTACTATAATCTCCTTTAGTATTTCTTCAAAACCCCAATAAAAATCAGGCTCCAATTTGACAAGATGTGAGAGATATGCATATTCCAAATAAATTGTGTAGAAACCCTAATTATGCAATAATTCACTCAATTCTGCTACAAATATTTTGAAATATAGATTGTAGATTGTTGAATGTATTCTTCAAAAACCCTTTAAAAATTAGAAAAAAAATCACCAAAATCTAAGAGATATGCTCTTTCCAAAATTGCCTCCAATATTGAGAAAAACCTTGCCTCTACGGTGACAAGATCATGCTCTGATACCACTTGTTATGAAATAACTTGCACAATAGAAGAATATGATATGAAATATGCTGAAAATACTTGATAATAACTAAGAATAGAAAGCCACTTCAAGGGGGAAAACCTCCAAATATCTCTAATGAGAACACACTTCATAGTATGATAATGAAATAAGACTCACAACCACCTATATATACCTGTTTATGCCTAGGATAACACCTAGGCCAACCCAACCAACAAAATAATAATATAATAATGATAACATGACTTAATTAGGAGTTAAGATATCCACAAGTTGACTATTCATAACCTGATGTACACCAATATTAAGGGCATAACACACTGCGGTTGAGGCTGATTAAGTCACTGAGGGTCACCCCAAGATTGATTTTCCCATTCCGGTCATCCCCAAGGATAAGTTCACCAATTATAAGGTACTGGAGGTGGTGTTTAAGGCTAGGGTTATTCCCATTGATTTTTGTTCCAATTGGGTTGATCTCTCAAGTTAGGATTAGAATTCTGGCCATAAGAAAAATTGCCTCCAGTTCTTTGATTGACAACGTTCACTTCTTCCTCCATTGGAGTTGTTCTTTACTTGGAATTTTTGATGGAATTTAGTAGCTCACACTAGTTGGTAGGGTGATTTTTTTCACACACTTGACAAACGTGAATCTTATCAACTTTGTCCAAGGGACATTCTCTTAGCAAATATTTGTTTCGACATTTGGGGCAATAAATGGATAAAGTTTCAGAGTTTCATGTTTTAGCTTCGATGTCATCTAAAGTGGTGTTTAACTAGAAAAAATGTCAATCTTGAAGTTGGTGAGCTCTTCATGAAGTTTTCTAATGTCACTAGAACCTCTAAAAAGGGTAGACTTTTGAATTCCTCCTCGGGTTCGAGAGAAATTATGACACAGTTCCATAATATCATTTAGTCCCAATTGGGATACGTCTCCTTTTCCCATTAATTCCAAGCTCCTATGAGTGTCATCATCGAGACCTTTAAGCAATAAGGTTTTCAAGATATCAAGACTTATAACTTCTCCACCAAATTTTTTAGATAAGAAGATAAACCTATCTAGGTAATCCTCTAAACTTTCATCTACGTTCTACCTCACTTTGAACAACTCTTCTTTCCTATTGCTAACCCTGCAGTAACTTTGATACTTTTCCAAAAATGTAGACTCCATCTCATCCCAAGAGGGTATTGAATGAGAAGGAAATCCCACAAACCAGTGCATAGCTGAGTCTTTCAAAGTGGAATGGAAAATCTATAGTTTGTGATTATCATTCTTGTGTCATGTGTTTGACACAAGACTTTAAACTCAAATAGGAACTGATCAGGGTCTTCTATAGACAAACCTTGAAAGGTTGGAAAAAAAGGTGGGTGAGATGTTTATAATTGTCGTATCATCATCCACATTGATAGAAATAGGATAATTGAATGTGTGTGTTGGAGGGTTATTGTTATTGTTAGTGACATTTCTTTGGTCTCCCATGGTGTTGAAGAAGGTATGGCTTTCATCCCATGTTCGCTTAGTTGAGCGTAGTTCAAGAGTTAGCATAGGAATATACTCTACAACCATATATTCTCTTTCTGGAGTATGTGGGAAGGCCCCAGGTTGACCCCGTTCAGTCAATTCCTCTATACGTTCTTGGTTTGAGTTACCTTCCTCTCCACTTGTTGGTATGTCAACTGGTGGTTTTTGGTATAAATCTTCTGTGGGGGCCTCATTTCCTAACCATGCAGAAAAGAAGCTAAAGAACTATTCATGTCCCTAGAAGAGGTCTTCAAGATATCTCCTACTAACACTAGAAAAAGGATGTTCCCAACAACGGTGCCAGAAAGTGACAGGTTGTAATTAGGTCCTAACACTTTAGTGAATAATCACATCATTATATCAACTGGGAAATGTCCAAAGGATATTTGCAATAGAAGAAATTTCAATTCTCTCTCTCAAGTTCTATAAATTCTAGTCAACTGAATAAAGATTATAAACTAGAGGGCCTCTAAACCTAAAATCAATAAATTATCTATCTAGAAAGGAGGAAATGATCTTAAACTAGAAAGCAAAGAACTATAAATTGGAAAAAAATCACCACTAAACTAGAAAGCATAGAAACGATTAACATAAAGAATGCATAAATTGTTGAAGAAGTAAAACATGTAAAGAAATTAGGAAAAATAATCTAACGTATAGCAATCCAACTACAAACAAGAAACAATTTAATAGAATTTGCAGAAGTAAGATGCGCCAGACATTTAAACATTAAGTCTAGAAATGAAAAACTTAGCTACAACCTATAGGATTGACATTGATATAATAATATATACTCATGAAAATGGATTTCAACTTCAACTGTTATCTACTAAAAGAAAATACATAATAAGGAATAGAATACTTATCTATCTATCTATAACCCTCGAGTGGCTAGCTCCCAGGTGTGTTTATAGCTAACTCAGGTCACATCTCTAACATACTTCATTCCAAAGATGCATCCATATTATACATTAGTTCAAAGAGTGGCAAGAAACTCATATTCATATGGTAGTTTTTACTCAAAAGACAAATTTGCAGCATAATGATAATCTTCTTCTCTATTCATTATTTGTAATAGTTACATATTTATATGAAAAACGACTAAGAAAAATCCTATTTTTCAGTTGATAGAGTCTTTCAATAGATTTCCAATTGCAAAGGGACTTTAAAGCCCATGATATACAATATTAAAGAGGCTCACATGAGCCATAATTTTTTTGAAATTGAAAAATAACATAATTATAAAGATTTGTCCAAAATGTGTGCTCCTTGAATTGTGCCACCCACTCACTTGTTTTCAAAAGTATTAAGATCCAGATTCATTTCCCATCTAACTGGAATGTCGATTGGAAGTGGAATTGACCTGTGAAATACTCAAGACTAAATCATTAAATCAGCATAAGTTGGTTTAATTTGATCAACTCCAAGAAATAAAGTTTGTACACTTATTCATAGAAAGAGAGCACTTATTTTTCCTAAAGGTAATAAATTGGTGAGGTTATTAAGGCTAAAAGGTTTAGATTTACATATTGATCCCATTATACTGATGAGGTTATTTTTACCTCATCATCGACCCTATCTCTTGCCTTGTTATTTTTCTGTGCTCTTTCGGGTTTGGGTTGCATGTTGACACTGGAACTTGTTGCTTTTGTGGGGTGCTAGTTTTTGTTTGTGCCCTTATCTCAGTTTCCTTTTTGTCTTGTGCATTTTTTTCCTATCAGATTTGGGTTTCGGGTAGTAAATGGAACCAAGAACTTTGCAAAGTTTTTTTTCCCATTTCTAACCTGATCCTAGGGTCTGACCTCTTTTCATTTCTTTGTTTCCTATGGGATCGAGTCTTGGAACGTGACATAAACTTTGTATCTTTTGAAAGTTCTAGTTCCTTTTCTTTCCCTTATCCCAATTTTTGTTTTGTTCTTTCAGGATTCAACCTCGAATTATGACTGAACTTTGAACTCTTCAAATTTCTTGTTCCTTTCGAAGTCCCGATCCTGGTCCCTATGTTTTTTCTTTTGTTTGTCGGGTTCGGGTCACAAGCTTTTGATTGAAATTTGCATCTAGTGAGGGTTTGGTCTCAGTCCATGTCTTGATCTTGACTTCCACTTACCTTTTTTCCTGTACCTTGTATTTATAAATATGACCGAATCACGAGACTCAACCAACACACCATTAATTTCATAATCGATCGCATGCGCAAATGGGTTTTTAAACCTTCCTGCTCCTCAATTTTTGTCCATTCTAATTTCAAGAGTTTGGAGATGAGAACGCGAGCAATGAAAAGCTAGATTTTTTTGAGATTTTGTTACAATTTTCCAATGTGCTGGAAAAATTATTGGGTGCATTCGAAGGTAGGTGTTCTTTCTTCCATTTATTCTCCTTGTTTTCTTGTTTTTCGCTTCTTTTCTGGTTATTTTTCATTTCTTGTGTTCTTTTTTTGTTTGTTTTCTCTTTTCCTTATTTAGTTTCATTTTTGCTTCTCTGTGTTTTTGTTTGCACCATTTTGTGTGTTTTCCTTTGCATTTGAACCCATGTTGGGTTCATTGTGCATTCTTTTGTGTTTTGGTTTCATCGTCGTGTCTTTTGGTCATGGGATAGTCCATCTCGTTGTGCCCTAGTTTTCTGGGGTTTTGCTCTACGTTCGGTCGGGCAACTTTAAATTGTCAATTTTGAATTATCGACCATTTTGAAATAAATTTTTTGATCCAAAACACAACTTGGTCCTGAAGGCATATTCATGGAAATTGTGATATTTGATATCACCTTCACTATCCATCACTTTCCCATGTCTTGATCGCCGCATAGTTTTCGGGGTTGGGAATCAAGAAAACACTTAGGTTTGTCTACACCTTGGTATTATTTATTTCACTTGCCCAATCCCTACATTACTATTGGGATTGGGGGTTTGAATAACACCATGAGTTTAGTTTAAATTTATTGATGAAGTGTTCTCCAAAGTCCCGTTCCTGACCCCTGCTTTACCATTGGGGTCGGGAGTTGTTTCAAGACTGAACCTTTAGCTTGGTAGTTGGTACATGGACCTAACAATACCCCGATCCCAATTCCCAAAGTGTTGTCCGAATCGAGACTTAAACTTGACACATTACCATTATGCATTTTGGGACTTGACTTGACAATGACCCAGTCTTGACACCTGATATCTTACCAAGTTCAGAACCTGGGAATTTACTTACACTTCTCCATTTTCGATAGGTCAGGTGCTTTGCCACAACTTGGTCCTAGCTTCCGGTCACCTTGTGGGATCAGACCATGGGTTGATACCCAACTTGTTTACTATCAATTGTCTAAGTACCGATTCAAGACCCGAACCTGACTCTCGATAGAACTCAATTTATGCATGAAATTGACTAAGTCCTTGGTACTGTTTTGAGCCTAAAGCCCGAAAGTGATCAAATTAACTTAGTAAATTGAATTATTTTTGACTTGATGTTGATTTATTTTAAAGGTCATTGTTATAATTTTATTTGTATGTTTCCTTTTGTATCTAATGATGGTTAGTAGTGCAGGATATTTAACCAATGTCTGAGTCTGAGGAAGAGATACCTACTAAGGGACTGCCAGCTGAGGGAACATTTGAGGAAGCATCAAATATGACTAGTGCCAAGAGATTGATACAAAAAAAATTTACCTATACAATGAAGTATAAATATCAAGGGAATCTAGTTCCATCCATGTTTGATTCTCAAGTTGTAGAAATGACTAACACATTGGTGGGACATTTGAATTTGGAGTAGTTCATCAATGATACATTTTCAGAGGATGTTGCTACAAGAGAAAAAAGAATTGCAGAGTCTAGACTAGCTCATGTAGCTTGCTTTCCTATTGCAATACAATTCCCTAAGTTCATCCTAATGGATGCACAGACATATAGCCCTACTCAGAGATAATGCATTGATGCTTAGGGAAATGTTATTATAGATTTAACTCTAACCATTACCAGACTTTTCTTTGACCTCCCTCCTTACCCTGATGTGAAGATGATGAATGAGGCTAAGGAACTTGAGCTATGGAATAAAGATGTGGAGGGAAATAAGTAACTCATTAACAAACGATAGTTGAAAAAGAAGAAAAAGTCAATAAAGACGCTGCCACCCAATCCTAAGAGGTCATATTTCTCTCAAGACATTAGAGATATTTTCACACTACTAGCCAGAGCTTGTGGCAAGTCAAATTATTGCATTTTTGAATAGTGGATGTTTCCTTTTATCTAGTTGATTCTAGATGGAAAGAAAAATTTGGATTGGGGGAAAATAATTTCAACATTCATGGCCAGCTTCTCCAAGTAACATAGACCAAGACATTTTACATGTCTTCTTATGTTATATATCATACAACAAGGATTGGAGAGTTTCTTGGGCTGAATACTGTAGGGTCAATGGATGAAGGCCTAGATCAAAATAAGGTTTGGGAACATTATGAACAATTGGAGATTAAGGAATTAGAGAAGCATTTCAAAAGATTAAGTGATGCTTTCCTATATGTTGTTATAAATCAGCTCACAAGGGACATAGGTTTCAGATTGTCTCGAAAAGCTATGGAATTCATTCAGGAATGGGGGTGTTGGTTCATTCAATACCCCAGGTCAACTTATATCAGATTGTTTGGTTTTTATGGTCATCCATTTAAATTTCCGAGATGTGAATTTGCTAGGCATGTTGTAGAGGTAAATGCAGTTTTCTCTTCACAACATAGGACTGTTGCACATTATTTTCCCTTGGAATTGGGATTTTATTCTTGTTCTTCACCAATCATGGCTAAAATAGCAACTGAGGAATTCTACTCTCTAAATTTCAAACAACATACTTCTAGGAAGAATTTTGATCCTAAGAAGAAACTGCATGCACTTCACTCTTCTCACTTTACTCTTTATGTTCCTCTTCTTGAGGATTTTTGGGCAAACCTTTAGGATCAATTTGAGGTGAGGAAAAGACATTACAAGAGGTCAAAAATTCCCCAGATGAGGGGTTTTGATATCAAAACTAATATTCCTAATGACACTATAGATGATGGGATTACTCTTGATCCCCGATATAATATTGATCAAGTGGCTACAAAATCCCTACCACCTATCAATTGGGAAGAGAGAAAAGAGACTAAGATTGGAAAAGTGTCACAGGTAGTGATAAGCAGGAGCTTGAAGTGGATAGAACTCTGATTGAAACAACCAAGGGGTAGGGTGATGAAAAAAAGAAGTTCTAAAAGTGAAGCAACTTATTCTATAGAAACCAAATAGTATAAAAAGATTAAAGAAAGGTGTTGCAATGGTAGAGGTAGCTACTGAAGAGCCTCCAAAAATAGAAGAAGAAATTTCTTTATATAATATTGATGATGCTTTGCATAAACCAAAGGTTACCTATGAGGAAACTTCTATGAGTTTCACTTTAGACTTTATTGTTGCACCTTTGGCCATTGTTCACCTTGGTGAGGAGAGTTATGTGGAGAGATAGGCTGTTATTCATCCACAAGCTGAGGGAAGTGCTCCTACCATACCATCAACTTCAGGAGCACCAATTATCATAGAAAAGGGATAGGTTTAGGTTAATTTTCAAGATATCTCCTCAGATTCTGAAAGAACTTCATCCTAAGAGGAAGAAGCACCTGAATGGGAGGAGTATTTGAAAAATGTTGAAGAAGAACTAGGAGAAAAAGGAGCTGAATTTGAAATTGGCAGTCTACATAGTGTAGAAATGGAATTAAATGATGTACTGATGGAGAAATAACAAGAAAAGGTAGAGAATGAGGCCTTGGAATTGGAAAGGAAAGCTGCACAAGAAAAGGTTGTAGAGGAGGAGCTCCGAGCTAAGGAATTAGAGTAGGAAAGGTTGAAAGATGAAGAGGCTACCAAACAAGTGAAAGAAATTTGGAGGATAGAATAGATAAAAGTTGAGAATGAAAGGATGGAGCAAGAAAGATTGCAAAAGGAGCAAGAAGAGCTTTAGAAAGTTTCTTCTCAGCAAACAATTGGAGTTATTTCTTCTACACTTCCATCCATTACACCTCATAATGTTCAAAAAGTAGCCACTTAGCTAGCTACACCCACTTGGTTGGAACTGAATCCAGAGAAGAGGTAGCAAGTACAAGCCCAACTAGTAATGTGGGATGATATGAGGGCATAAATTGATAAAGTAAAAGAAAAGAAGAAGGCCCATGCAGTGTATTCAACCAAACTCACAGATGAAGGAGATTCGGTAGCTGAAATTCCTACCCCAATTCTTGATAAGGATGATAGAGAATTGTAGCTAGAGGATTATCAAATAAGTAATGTTAATTTGGGAAAACACACTAGAAATCAACAAATAAATTTAATTGATATTGTTGCTACTACTACTAAGTCTAGATTAATTAAAGACTAGCAAGATAAAGATGATTTTAAGGCTCAAGTTGTTAAAATGAAATATTTCTTGAAGGAGTTAATGTCATCTACTCCTGAGCAGCTTGCACCATCATAGATTCTTGTTTTAATGAGTAGAAAAGATGTAGATGGTTTGACAAAAATGAAAAAGAAAGCCACATGGGTTGATAATTGGACTAATACCTTTAAAGTTGATATGGATAAGTTTTTAGAGGATGGTTTTAAGTATTATTATAGGGGGCTAAAATAAGTCAAAACCATAGAAGTAGTTATAAAGAAATGGTGGGAAGAAGAGGAAAAGATCATAGAATATTTTGGAAAGGTTGGGGAAATTGACAAGATTTCGGATTTAAAGAGTTGGTCCAGTCCCAAATTTTGGGTGATGAAGATTCTTGATACGATGCAAAGGCTATTCATATATCTACTTTTAAGTCACAAACTCTTATTGAACATAGGGTAATTATGCTCAAGAATGTTCATGAGATATTTGAGTATACTGGTATATTTGAAGAAATTGTTTCAAGGTTCATTGATACAGATTTACATCCAGATCAGAGACTTGAATCATTGGGAGATATTAAGGATGCATGGGAGGAATGACTGAATGGAATGCTAATAGAAGGAGATATAACTGAGTCACCACTCATGGATAGATTTATGGAACTTAGAGGTGACCTATGGTGGGAAGCCAAGGACATTAGTCAAATGAAGGTAACCGTGGATATAGCAGAGAAGAAATTTGAATAATTAGAATTTAAGGTTGACTAGGTCAATGGACCAGATGCTGATAGAGTGAAAAAAAATCTTGCTAATTATGATGAATACCATGGGGGTCAGCATGAAGGTGACAAATGAAATTAATTGTTTTTATTATCTTTTGAACAAAAGTGACTTTTTGGATGAGTTTTGAGTAAAGGGATGACTAGGCAACAAAGCTGACAAGTAAAGAGTAATTTGTGGTAATTGGTAGCAATCTGAGTGAGGAATTGGAGTTCACTTTTTTTTTATAGAGCAGCTCACACACTTGCTTAGCTTCAACAATTACAATAGAGACAAATACTAGAATCCCCAAAATTGTGGATCTAAAGCCCCAAATTGTGGATCTTAGTTTTTAATGGGAGGAATTAGTCCTAAAACTGTATAAATGTAGAATTTCTCTCCATTTTGTAAAGGTTTGCTAATTGAATTCAATATTGACTACTTAAGAGATATTTAGGATAATATTTACAACTTTTAGGATTTTTACATCTTTTATGCAAAGATACTCAAAAACACTTTTAGAGTTTTAATGTAGTTTATGTTATTTTCAAAAGTTTGTTAGTTTAATGATAATGTTAATGAACAATAGTTATTTGTATGCCAGTGAGTTTAGTTTTGCATAAATGTCTCTTATTTGATGAAAATCAATAGAAGATTGTAAATATGAAACTATTTAATTAAGCTATCTATGAATGAGATCTCTTTATATTTGTTGATCTATGAATCTTAGCAATGAGCTGGTGATGTTCTCTTATTTAAAAAATGAAGTTTTTAAAAAAGGTTATGATGAATGATTGTACGTCATGAATTTTCACTGTTAATGAATGCAATGGTATAGATTATTCTATGGATTATGTCATTTTATGGTTCTAGTTAGTTGAAGAAATGCTCATTATGAAGTTTATATGCCTGGATTAAAAGAAGTATGCTTTGTTGTCCTAAGCCATTTTTTAACTTTTGTTGTTTATCTACATCCCCCCCAAATGTTAGATTAGTTCATATTATATAGTTTGTACTCTTTACTAGTAGGCCCCTTGAACATTACAATTGCATAGGCCACTGAATGACAACAATATAGTTGAGAACCAACTATTGAGACCTTGGAAGATAGATAGTTTTAGATTATTTTTCATTATCAAGAGAAGTAGAGTAGCAATATTCTATTTTAACATTGTTGTATTATTTTTTACCATCAACGGGACCTATAGGTTTGATGTTTTAGGGTATTGGGTTGCGGGTAGAGTGTAGACAATTTAATGGTTTAGGGTGTAAGGTTTTAGAGTTGATGGTTTAGGGTTGAGGGTAGAGGGTTTAGGGTTTAGGGTAATGGTTTGAGGGTACGTGGTTGAAGGTTTAGAGTTGAGGGTCCAATGTATAGGGTAGAGGGTAAAGGGATCGAGGGTTGAGGGATTAAGATTTGAAGGTTGAGAATTGAGGGTTGAGGGTTTAATGTATAGGGTAGAGGGTAGAAGGTAGAGGGTTTAAGGGTTTAGGGTTGAAGAGTTGAGGGTTGAGGGTTTAAGGGTTGAGGGTTGAGGTATAGGGTTGAGAGTGAAATTGGAAATCTAACTTGGCTTGTTTGAGAAAATGGGTCTAAGAAATGGGGTCTCAAATCACCGGGAGACCCCATTTCTTGGGCCCATTTTCTCAAACAGGCCAAGTTAGGTTGCTAATTTCATGCAACTAGCTTGCCAATTTGGTGAAATTGGAAATATAGAGGCTTGTTAGAAAAAATGGGTCCAAGAAATGGGGTCTCCCAATGATTCACATCATCGGGAGACCCCATTTCTTGGAGAATTTTTTAAATAGGCCAAGTTAGGATACCAATTTCACCCACTAGCTTGCCAATTCGGTGAAATTTGCAATTTAGTAGCCTATTTGAAAAAATGGGTCCAAGAAATGGGGTCTCTCAGTGATATAAGGTCTCCCAGTGATTTACATCATCGGGAAATCCCATTTCTTGCACCCATTTTTTCAAGCAGGGCAAGTTAGGATGCCAATTTCACCCACTAGCTTGCTAATTCGGTTGGCAACAAGTTAGGATGCCAATTTCACACACTAGCTTACCAATTTAGTTGGAAATGTAGTGGCCTATTTGAAAAAAATGGGTCCAATAAATGGGGTCTCCTAGTGATGTAAATCATCGGGAGACCCCATTTCTTGGACCCATTTTTTCAAACAGGCCAAGTTAGGATGCCAATTTCACCCACTAGCTTGCCAATTAAGTAAAATTGGAAATGTAGTGGCCTGTTTGGAAAAAAGGGTCCAAGAAATGGGGACTCTCAATGATTTATATCATTAGGAGATCCCATTTCTTGGACCTATTTTTTCAAATAGGCCAAGTTAGGATGCCAATTTCACCCACTAGCTTGCCAATTTTGTGAAATTGGTAAGCTAGTGGGTGAAATTGGCAATGTAGTGGTCTATTTGAAAAAATGGGTCAAAGAAATGGGGTCTCCTGGTGATGTAAATCAATGGGAGACCCTATTTCTTGGACCCATTTTTTCAAATAGGCCAAGTTAGGTTGCCAATTTCACCCACTAGCTTTCCAATTCAATGAAATTGACATGCTAGTGGGTGAAATTGGAAATGTAGTGGCCTATTTGAAAAAGTGGGTCCAAGAAGCGGGGTCTCCTAGTGATTTCCATCACCGAGAGATCCCACTTCTTGCACCTATTTTTTCAAATAGACCACTACATTGTCAATTTCACCGAATTGGCAAGCCAATCGGTGAAATTGGCAACCTAGTGGGCCCATGAGCTTGGAAATTTGGAGAAATTGGAAACCTAACTTGAGAGAGGGAGAGGGGATAAGGGTTAAGGGTAGAGGGTAGAGGGGAGAGAGATATAATTAGGGTATAAGGGTTGAGGGTAGAGGGGAGAGAGACAGGGTAGAGAGAGAGAGAGAGAGAGAGAGAGAGGGAGTGGGAGAGAGATATAGGGTAGAGGATAGAGGGTATAAAGGTTAAGGGTAGAGGGTAGAGGGGAGAGAGATAGAATTATGGTATAAGGGTTGATGGTATAAGGGTCAAGGGTAGAGGGTAGAGGGGAGAGAGAAAAAAGGAGTGAGTGAGTGAGAGAGAGAGTTGAGAGTAGGAGAGTGGGTAGGGGAATACTTGAGGGAGAGAGACAAAGGGAGTAGTAGAGAGATAGAGGATAGAGGATAGAGGGTATAAGGGTTATGAGTAGAGGGTAGAAGGGAGAGAAATAGAATTAGGGTATAAGGGTTGAGGGTATAAGGGTTAAGGGTTAAGGGTAGAGGGTAGAGGGGAGAGAGATAGGAGTGAGGGAGTGAGAGGGACATAGTTGAGAGAGGGAGAGGGGGTAGGAGGAGATACTTGAGAGAGAGGGAGATGGAGGGAGTGGGAGAGAGATATAGGGTAGAGGATAGAGGGTATAAGGGTTAAGGGTAGAGGGTAGAGGGGATAGAAATAGAAGGAGTGAGAGAGAGAGAGAGAGTTGAGAGAAGGAGAGATGGTAGGAGGGAGAGACTTGAGAGAGAGAGATAGAGGGAGTGGGAGAGAGATAAGGGAAAAGGATATAGGGTATAAGGGTTAAGGGTGGAGGGGAGAGGGTAGAGAGATAAAATTAAGGTATAAGGGTTGAGGGTATAAGGGTTAAGGGTAGAGGGTAGAGGGGAGAGAGACAAAAGGAGTGAGTGAGTGAGAGAGAGAGAGTTGAGAGAGGGAGAGGGGGTAGGAGGAAGATACTTGAGAGAGAGAGAGAAAGGGTGTGGGAGAGAGATAGAGGGTAGAGGATAGAGAGGAGAGAGATATAATTAGGGTATAAGGGTTGGGGTATAAATGTTAAGGGTATAGGGTAGAGGGGAGAGAGATAGAATTAGGGTATAAGGGTAGAGGGGAGAGAGATAGAATTAGGTTGTAGAGGGTATAGACAAAGAGATAAAAAAAATCTATAAAAAACCCAACTTTCTCATAACCTGAGTGTATTTTGAAGTAGAGATATGACTATTCTGGGCAAGAAATAACGTGCTCGCATTATAACTCAATGCCTACATTTTGGCTTCCTCTAAAAATAGTTAAAAACTCAATATACCTGTTAACTCAAGGCCTACATTCTACATATTCTATTGGTTCTATGCATGCTACGAGAAACTGTAGCTTTTTGATGATTTTGTGAAGTGTACATGCATGTTTTCTACTTTCCACCACCTTTTTCATGATCTTTCCACCACATTTGCATGAAATAGTATATTTTTCACATTGAAAGGAATATAATATCAATAAAAGTCTAAATTCCATTCAAAAGTGATATACAATTGAGGTTTGGAGGGGAACAAGCTTTTGAAAAAGTCAAATTGTTGAGGAGTTTGAAGAAAGAAGAAGAAAAGGCTACATAATTGGGTAGAACTCCTCCATTTGAAACTCTGGTTTGTTAGGTATGTTAAGTATTTACATATTTTCTTTCATTCTATTATGGATTGCTTTCATTTTTATTATTTTGTATATTCTATGTTTATCATTATTCGTTTTTCATTATAACCTTAGGTTGTCAATGCACATTTTGTATACACATATATATGACATAAGTTTTAAGGAAGTAAAATAAAACATAATTTCTCAATTCTTTATTATGGATGTGCATACCATCTCCAAATCTTTCATTGAGGTATTTTGTCAAAAAGTTATACCAAACAGTTGATTGCCTTGTCTATGCTACCAAAATTTCCATACATGTCTCTAAAAAATTTGAATATACTCCTCCCACATTGATAGATCTTTGAAATTATTTTGGTTGTAATCTCTATTTCTAACTTTACCTCATCCATAAATCTACCTCATCACTTATGTTGTGCTATATTTTAAATGTTTCCTTGATTAGTCTACTTATAAGGGATTCTAACCCTTCTCTCCACTGTTTCAAGACTCTTTATTCAAGGCTAAGTTACAAACATGGGGAAATGTGCAACCTATCTTGCAATCATGGCTCAAAATGGAAACATGGACAAATCATTTGAATTGTTTTACAATAATGTTTTCATATAAATGTATCCAGAATGTGGTAGTATTGACAAGCTAGTGAGCTTGGCAAGATAGTGAGCTCACTCACTAGCTTGCCAATGCAGTAGGGTTGAGAAGTTAGGGGCAGCATATGCCTCATAGAAATTGGGTCTTATAGTGATATACACCATGAGTCCCCAATTCTATGAGGCATACGTTACCCCTACCTTTCCAACCCTACCGCATTGGAAAGCTAGTGAGTGAGCTAGCTTGCCAATGCTCTAGTAGCTTTCCAATGCGATAGGGTTGAGAAGGTAGAGGAAACATGTCTCATTGTGATGAGTATATCACTGTGAGACATTATTTATATGAGGCATATTCTGCCCCTGCCTTCTCAACCCTACTGCATTTGCAAGCTAGTGAGCTCACTCACTACCCTGCCAATGCGGTAGGGTTGACAAGGTAGGGGCAATGTATGTCTGAGCTCAATAGCTTGCCAATGTGGGAGGGTTGAGAAGATAGGGGTAGTGTATTCCTCATATAAATGGGGTCTCATGGTTATTGTGAGACCCCATTTCTATGAGGTATATGCAGCCCCTACCCCCTAAACCATACCACATTGGAAAGCTAGTGAGTGAGACCCCAATGTAGTAGGGTTGAGAAGGTAGGGGCAACATATTCCTCATAGAAATTGGGTCTCATGGTGATGTACATCACTGTGAGACCCCATTTCTATGAGGAATACACTACCCGTACATCACCATGAGACCCCATTTCTATGAGAAATATGCTACCCCTACTAACATGAGACCCAATTTCTATGAGGACGTTGCCCCTACCTTCTCAACCCTACC
>VDFB02336933.1:0-25943 GCA_007258455.2 Sequoia sempervirens | reverse complement strand
CTCCTCTT
This sequence comes from Sequoia sempervirens, assembly GCA_007258455.2. Lineage (NCBI taxonomy): Eukaryota > Viridiplantae > Streptophyta > Pinopsida > Cupressales > Cupressaceae > Sequoia > Sequoia sempervirens. The sequence continues at coordinate 25,935 of VDFB02336933.1, read as the reverse complement.
CTTTCTTCTCCTTGCCCAATATGGTTCTAGTCGGTTTGCTTAGGGTTTTAACAGCCAATGGAACCACAACTATCACTTCCTCAGCATCAGAGGGTAGACCATGTTTGAAGAGAGGTAAATACCAACAGTAGTCAGAGTCGGTCTCAGTTACATCATCAGAAGTGTTTCTCGTAAGGTCTATGGGCGAGTGTTGGCATCTAGAGGAGCCATGCCCATACCTTATTTTCCTACCGACACTAGTAATAGAGCACACTGACTACTTGCCTTTTTCATCTACCAGTTGAGTAGCAACGTCTTGAAATTGCAACCTTCTACTGCATCTAGTGGGCACAAGCCTGGGCTTGTCAACCAAAGCACCTTCCTGAATAGTAGGACTGAGCTTTTGTGAGCTCAAATGAATAGACCTCCTTATTGACTTACTCATTTTCTCTTCTCAGACAAGCACTCAAACTTGATTAGAATCAGCCCACAAAGTGCTCTAACTGCTACAAGAATGACACTATTAGAAATTAATTCCTCTTGTATTTATTGTGCAAGGTAATGGCAACCTTCATCAATTCTTAGTAAAAATGCATGTACAAACATGGCAATTTGGCAGCATGTGTACTGTCACCATTTAACTAGAGTTGCATGAGAATCCAAAGATCACCCTTCATGATTTCCAAACAACATCTTCACACAGATTGAGATCGATGTGACTACAAAAGCAAGGAATAACTCATTAATGCTTCACTAGTTGTATGATAAAACAACCACCATGTTCTATTTTCTAACTTTGAATACTGCCCGCTGATCTCTTGAAGAGTTGGCAGATCAAACGGTTTATCTCGAGCTAACTGGGTTTGACATCCAATGAAGCATCATTCACCTTCCTCATGACCAATAACATTAATCCATCTCGAAAACCAACTACCATGTGGTGGAGTCCTGGACTTTGAAATTGAATGGATGGAGCTGTATGGAGCTATGCATCACAATCTCATTGACCTCATGACTTTTAACCAACCTTCATCTTCCTCCTGCGAGCTAGCGGGAAACGACAAAGATTTACATTAGCTTTTGGTCTTGGTTGTCGATCTAAAACCATGGGTTATGAGCTCAATAGTGGAGATTGGGCCCCACATTCCATACAAGACACACATCTACCTTTTGCTGACCTCGCGCTAAATAACAAGGTGACACCTTAGGTCTACAAGTTGGCGGGGTATGATCGAGATCTTCTCCCATATTTTCGAATCTAAAAAACCTACACGTACACGGTTAATTATTTAATGAAAGGCTTTGGCTAAGTCATTGGCAACATGACCACTAGGGTTAATGGCTTAGGCTTACGTCACCAGATTAAAATTAAAACCCAACTTTGATTTTAATACTTTATTTCCCCTGCAGGGTTTTATTTCCTAAGTCTTAGTTGGCCCCATGTTTCATCTTTTAGAAAACAACTTATGTTATTGTTTGTCGTCCACCTAGTAATTCCCACTTCTCCTGTTAATGAACGTTTTATTTTGCAAGGGTTGATTTAGTTTTGTTGTTGATCTATTTCCTATAGATATCAACAGTGCCTGCCATCCCGTGATCAGGAATTGAAGGATCGCAAAATCACGGGTGGGCACCATGTGTCCTATCCGGGGGATCAAATTTTTGCTATTGTTGACCAACTGCCATTTGATCTGAGTCGTTCCCCACCATCCTGCAATGGTGTTTGGGTTGATTGTGAAATCATGGGTGGGCGCCACGTGTCTCATCCGATGAAGCCTAAAGAGTAAAGGAAACACCAGCTGGCTTTAAATGTATTAAGGGGCAGATTACTAAAGTGTTCTCGAGACACACATGTTCTAAATCGATGGATATGTTATAATCTCACTAGAAAAGCTGCTCGAAGGTTAACGACATGGTTGGCGACTATGTTAAAGGAATGAGATCATTGATGCTTAGGATCAACGGTTGCTTGCCATCGCGCGATCATAATTTTCAGGATTGCGATATCGCGGGCAACCTCCACATGGACTTCCTTCATAGTGTATGGTAAGGTGTAGTACCCCTCCACATTTGGTTCTTCGTCATATTTGAGTAAGTATGATAGGTTGATTTGAGACGTCTTGTTGATTTCCTTGTTTAATTGACTTTAAGTTAGGTGATAAAATTGATATTATGGTTAGTCTTGATTAATCAATTCAATTAAATTAAATTGATAATAGAAAACATAAATTAATTCTAAATTAAAGGAAAACCTATAATTAAATGGATTATGTCATTTTGGGTGTTCAACATGATTTGTAGCTTGGAATTAAATAAATTGTCAAATTATAAAGTGATTTAAAATATAAAGCTATTAATTATTAATTACTAAGTTATAAAGTATTAATAATAATCAAATTATTGACAATTGTTATTTAAGGTTGAGATTTATTAGTAAAGCCTAAAAGATGGGATAATTGGGTGACTTTTAACAAATAAGAAAGATAAGTATTGAATTGATGTTAAAGCAAGAAAAGACAGGAAGATTCGCATGCAAGCGCATGCACAGCATCAAACTGTTGTCAAACAAGAAACTTGCTTAGATTTGTTGATTTTCCCTATTAGTTTGAAATCTTATCTCGTTAAAAAAAAAGATTATTTTCTAAAAAAAAGGAGAATTAGTTGGGAGATTCTGCATGCTTTTCTAGGGAAGGCATAACACTTGAGGGGGGGGAAGAAAAACAATTGAGGCGCAGGTCTCACAAGGGAGGTCTTGGATACCCATCTACGGGGAGAGAATGAAGGAACAAATGGAGGAATATGGTCGAGTGCGCCTCATGTTGTGCAGAATCTGAGGTAAGTTTCTTGCTCTTGCATTGCTTGAGAGTTTCTAAAGCCTTGTTAACAAATCCATTATGTCGTCCCCTGCAATAATTGCATTCCTTGAGATCACATTTCCTTGTGTCATGCTATCAAAGGACTCGCGAACTTTGTCTAGACTTGGCACCTTACATACATGTTTACCAGGGCTGTTGCAAATGCATCATCTGACAAATACCCCTATACTTCTTGCTTTGTTCGATGACCATAACCTGTCTCAAAGCTTTCATTTTGCACATAGGCAGGGAGGATGCTAGCAAAGGACGTGGAGTCTGGATTATTCTGCCTATTGCATTCACTTGAAAGTACCTAAAGCCTTACCTTTAAACCCATTTTCATATGCATATCCTGCACCGATTTGCATTCTAGGAGTTCACAGTTCTGTGAGGCATACTGGAAAACAACTCACATGCCTTGTCTTTTGCATACTATCACAGCCCCAACACTTGAAAATAAAAGACTGTAGAGGCGTAAATAGCCTTCCTGAGTCCGTTGGCAACCTGTCACTTTTGCAGTACTCAAAAATAGAATGTTGTAGAGGTTTAATTAATCATCCTGATTTAATTGTCAACCTGACCCAACCGCTAAATGAGTATGCAACATCAGTATACTTTGGAGCTAACCCCAGTCGCATGTTCAGGGCCTTTATCCTTAGCAACCAGAGCATCAGCAAGGAGCGATGAATAATTATGTGTTTTGGAGTTACCAGTCTGCCACTGCAAATTTTGAAACCCAAGCGATACATAAAATCCATTTTGTGCATATCCTACAATCATTGCATTCTTTGAGATCACATTTCTTTGAGGTATTATTTTAAGCAGTTGCTGCTCTGTCTACGCTATGAGCATGAAGGTCAACCCCGCACTCCTAATGAACAGTTTATATGTAATCCAATGAGGGTGGCGAATGTGTGAGGTATGTGCAGCCCTCATTCATCAAACCTTCATTCTGCACGCACCTAGCACACACGTAAAGCCTACAGTGTTAGGATGATTCAGAGTGCTTCATTTATTTTAAGATTTTGAGAGCTTCCTTGCAAAAATCCATCTTGTGCGCCTTTTGAAATTGTTGCATTTCATTCCATGAGAAGACATCTTCTGAGGCATTCTTTCAAACGTTTCACATGCCTTTACTATTTTTGCACATTTTTCATATTGGTCTTTAACGAAAATTTCCATAACGCAAGCCTATTTTTTTTAGATTGCTTCCTTAAGAATCACCAGCGCTCTCCTCAAGAATGTTGTCCCTGTTAAAACTATGGAAATAGTTCATATCTCTCCAAACAAATTCTCCAGTGTGCTCATGGCTTGGATGCGCCCTGTTGTATGCAAAAGAGCAATTACCATATTAGGGCCTTCAACCCATCTTCGCTGATCACCCTCTAAAATTCCCTCTAACTCTCATCAATCTTCTTACTATCTGAACTTTTCGATGCTCTGATAGGATAGATAACCTCCTGAGAAAAGTCCTTGGTGAACTGTCTCGCCTATATGTTAGAATTCCATTTATTTGAAGTATATGCTAAGTGTAGGTATTATAAAATAATCTGTTATATTGTGTTATAATGTGGGCAGAAGTCCGATTATAATATATTATATATATTTAAAAATGTGTAAAGGTAAATAGATGTATATATTCAATTCAGGAAACAATCATTTAACACATTTAAAGTTGCAATATAGTGATCATATCTTAATATTTTAAGTTGTAATATGCTTATTTATATATGTACTTAGATGATGTTGGTAATAGAATAACAGAATAATATAAGCGATATGATTATTTGGTCATGTGAAGGAATTTATAGGGAAGGAGTATATTATCTTTAATCTTTTCCTATTATATGGAGAGAGGTGGTTAAAATTAGTTATAATGTCATACAAATTATTGATCTAATATTGTTAAATAACTTTAATTATTTTAAATGGCTTTTTTTTCTTGTAAATTGATGAAAATTAAGATGTAATTGATTATTTAATGTTCGCTTTTTAAGTATGTTACTTGAATACGTTAGTGGATGTAATGGGTCAGCATAAATGTGTATTGAGTTAATTACTAATATATTAAATAGAATGTAATTGATGGTCGTCATTCCTTAGGAATAATACTTTACATATTTATGTGCATTTAAGGGATATTAGCAAATAAGATAGAGTTAATGCTTTTAGAAAAGACTAGGGGTTACTTAGTAAAACAACTCTTTTATTCAAGTGAATAACTGAAAAGGAATACGTAAAATAATTTTAGATAAAAATAACTATATGCATGCATTTGCGTGTTATTGATAGTTATGTGACGGTTCAACATTTACGAGTTAATGATGTAAATAGGGTAAAGGGAATTGATTTAATTATACCTAGAGCATGGTCAAGCAAAATGTATTCTATTATAATGATTTCCTAATCATAGTATAAGGTTATGCAGGTCTAGTTCAATGGGTTGACTATCTATATATATGTATATGAAGATGTAGGTTATATTAGGGTTAAAAGTAGTATGTTTTTGTTTAGTTGTATATAAAATCTCTCTCTCTATATATATATATGTCCATAAGTATATAATATGCTATATTTATTTATATAATGAAATATAATTTTTTTGAAAAGGAAAAAAAATAGGTTATATAATGAAATATAATGTTATTTAAATTAAGAAATTTGATTGGAAAGCTATAATTAAACAATTAGTTAACTTAAAATTAAAGGAATTGGTTTTTACAGATTTAGGTAGTTGGGAAATTTAGAGGAACTTTAGAATGTTATTTACTAAGGAATTTTTGAATGGAAGGTTTACCTAAAGTTATGTTGTTGGTTTGTGTAATTCATGGTCATTTTGTTAAACTTGTTGTTTGTATTTATTAATGTGTAAATCAAGTAAGGTGATTTTGAGTATAGAGTTATGTGGTTTATTACATTCTTCCATGTTGGAGTTGATTTGGGTTAATTCTTTAAGTGGGAATGAGGTATGATCTAAGGAGTATTTATGTCGTGTTGTAAGGGTTGTTTGCATTGTAAACTATGGTGTTTATTGGGTATTGTGTCCATGTTTCAAATTTTATGTATGATGTTAGTGTTATGGTGGATCTTGGTCTTTAGTTGATTCTGGTTATTGCCCTTTTGAGAGCTTGCTTAAGTCTTGATGGTTCCTGAGTTGATTATAATGGTTTTTGTTTGAGTTGAAGATCTCGTTGTGATGTCATCACGTGTTGTATTGTTAATTGTGAATTGAAAGTAGTTTCTTGAGATCTTGTTACCGTTGCCAGTTCCTGATAGGGAACCCTTGTGTTAACACTTTGAGAGTCTTCCAGGGGCAAGGAGTACTTGTTTCATATTGATTCTTTATTGATCTGATTTTGTTAGTATCTGATCATAATAGTCATTCTGAACTCATGCTTGGGATGTACCATGTAATTGGAAATTTTGTATTGTGATTTTGGCGAGATGGGTAATGCCTCGCATGTATTTTTGTTGAGATTGGATATCATGTTTCTTTGTTGGAACAACCCTTTCCTGATTTTGATTTATGTTAGGGGACTTAGGGAGAGTGGCTCTTCGTGGGGGCCAGCGCCTCGGAAGGAGGAAGAGCTCAGGAGGACCCACGTAAGAGTAGTAAACAAGTGATAACCTAAAAATAGAATTTAGAGGGGTGGGTAGTAAAACACACAAGATAATAAACTTTGGATTCCTCGTCTATACATTAGGGCTACCATAGACTAGTGATAGACTGAGAAGGCTGTGGTCGGAAAAGTCATAGTCTCGTCTTCATGAGAGATTATCGGCTCCGCATTAGCTACCCTATGGTGCCGGCGCCTCAGTTAGGAGGAAGGGCCAGGAGATCCATAGATGGGTGCCGGCGCCTCAGTTAGGAGGAAGGGCCAGGAGAATCCCATGAGAGCTATGCGATGACACTCTCCACTAGACACCCTTGTGCCTTGTTTCTTATTGCCTCTGGAATTGTATTTTGTTCATTATTTCAGTTGATTTAGAAATGTTTCATGATCATCCTTTGGTTATTTGTTTACTTGTTATTGCTTTGATTTAGGTGATGAGATTTATGACTTTAAGTTATTATGTTGACTCTTGGATGTTTTTGATTATGTCATTGTAATCCTCGAGTTTTATGATACTTTAGTATGATGTTGAGTCTTGTGGTTCCGTGTTTGGATGTTCTTGGTTGAGGACTCTTTCTTGTCAGCTCCTTAGCATAGGGGTGGGTCTTCGGACCCATGTGGTCGGGTGGAATGTGCTAAGCACCCCATTGGGTCCCCAGTCCAGGATCGAGAGGTCCGGATTGGTGCTGTTGCGGCGACTCCTGAGTTGTATTCATGTTGGAGCTAGTTATGACTCCTTGAATTCAACTATTCAATTGTATCAGGTTATCTCATTGTATGGTTTCCGTTCATGTTTGGAAACAATTTTGTATCATTGTACCTCTTGAACATTGTACTGTAATGTAACGCTAAACATTGTGTGGATATTGGCCATGGTAGTTGTTATTCAATGTGTTGAGTTAATCATGTATATGTTGCATTTATGTACATAGATGGTTTCTTATCAATGATTTATCATGTATGTGTTATATTTGTTAATGTTCATTTTGTTATGGACTATATCTTTGACTTTTATTCTTTATTGCTATTGTATGGAATTAAGTTCGTAATGATTCCTAGTGTACCCCAAGGGATGTATGTGTTAGTGAATCTACTTAAATGAAATTCATGTCATGACTTAATGTGTATTAAATGTATGTTACGTTAACTTTTTAAAAAAATAAAAAATAATGCAGTATTTATTGTTTAATTGTCCTTTGGGGTTCGCACGACGGGGCATTACATAAGGTGGGCCTTATGTTTGTGTTGCCAATTGTCGGCTTTGAAGGTGGTCGTCAATGATTTGATCAAGCTAAGAATCAAAGGCTTGAATTTAAATGCTGCATCAAATATGGTTGGAGCCATTAAGTGTAATGCAAAATTGAGCTTTAATGGTGGATGAGACACTTCTTTGGTGTGATTTGATAAACAATAAGTAAATTTCTTGATTAGTCTGTATCACAAAGCATTCAACTATTTCATGGAGTAGTTTCAGAGCCGAAGATAGAATTGTGAGTTTCTACAGCCATAATTTGGGAGTTTTGCGAACAGAGGCGTGAGTTTATTTTTTGTGCCTCTCGTTCATTTTGCACTTGAATTTGGGAAAGGATTAGCTAGATGTGCTGTGATTTTTTTGATGAATGTGTTAGGGATATAGTTTAATTATAGTTGTGAGAAATTCAAGTGTTTTCTCTTGTAATTTTCTATCTCTGGTTAGTCCTAGCTATTTGAATTATAATGTTGTAAAGAAGCCCTAGTTTGTCCGAGATGGCACCACCTAAGCAACATTCTAGCCAGATTGAATATTTGAAATGAAACCTGTATGATGATTTCCTGGATCAATTTCCCTTGTCAACGAATGATAGGAGGAATGGATTGGTCCTAATGCAAGGGAAAATCCTGGGGGAAGGGTTAGTGTATAATTGCTCCAACATTGTTGATGCTATGGTTCCCCTCATTGGCTTGGAATTGTTCAGATTATGGTATGAACAGAGGAATTTTCCTCACCCTTTTTCAAATGGATGGATGTATGATATGGGGAAGCTGGTGGTACCAAATGTATTCCTTGATGTAGACCTGCTTAGGGAAGTGGCTGCAAGATATGACCCTATTACATGGATAATCAGGGACAATGATGGAAAGGTTCTATTGAGCATTAACAAAGAAGAGGTCCAACATATTTTTGACTTGACTGAACCAAGGGAAGACTTGGTTCCTATCAACCTTGAGGAAATGAAGCAGGAGTATGCAAAGCTGAAATATTTTTTTAGAGCAAGGTTGCTTCCACCTCATCTGGCTAAGGTAGGAGGTTCAAAATTTCATATCAGCCCCAGTGACCAAGAACCTTTTAAATTAAATTGTTTTGCAAAACATCTCCTAGCCACTTTCTATTCTTTATGTCAGATTTTGGGTTTCAGTCTTGGTACGGTAATGCCCATTGCTTATATGTTCATAGGGGTGCAAATACAACACTCTAACTTCTTTGTGACCTATGACTTCACTTCTTTCTTGGCTGAGAGGACACATGAAGGGCTGTCAAAGCTGCATAACAATGATACCGACACTCAATTCTTTTAGTATTCTATGCTAATGCATATATTTTTGTTTAAGAATGCGGACTTTTTCTCTGAGAGGATTAAATTAAGGCAATCGGTTGATGGAGAAAGATTGCCAGTACAGATATGGGCTGCAGATTTATCTTGTAATAAGGAAAGCACTAGTTATGTGAAATTTAATAATTGTTTTGCTTCTAGATTAAGGGCTAAATTAATGGTGAATATACCTAGGATCCCTGAGGAATTACATGATTTCCTCAGGCCAAAGGAGAGGAAGCTAGAATTGAAGGTTTACCATAACTGGGGTGACATTATCACACCTAGTGACCTTGTCTTGAGAGGTATATGTTTTTGAGGAGCCCCTCATATCTTGCCATACAATGTGCCACCAAGAGTGGGATTGCAGAAATTATGTGGAAGATAGGTTGTATTCATGAGGACAACCTCACTGGAAGGGGTAAGGGAACATTTTTCCTAGATTATATAGTGGTGTCTAATTTTGTATTTTCAAAGGGATGGTGGACGCATTTTGAGAATTTCTTTCATGATTACCATTTGAGTTGTGGACCAAAGCGGCAACATGATCCTGAGGGTTTCTTTACCCTTTTTAGACAAAGAATAAAGGCTGGAAATTTTGTGCATGAGTTCAAATTTCCTCAGGACCTGATCAGAAATGAGTTCAACCTAAATAAGCAGGAGTTGAACAAGGATAAATGGATAGCTTATGATAATCTATTAGATATTTTGCACAAAATGGATCCAAAATATGATCGACTGTTGGAGTTCAGTTCCCACCATAAGAAAATTGATTTTAAATTAGGAAACTTCAAAATTATGGGATTGAGACAAAAGGTAAATTTAGAATTGAGTCTGGGTGTACAAGAGCAAGGTGCTAGACCAATTGAAACAAGGCCAGCATACCATCCTACGAAAAGGTGGCCCATTTACAGGAGGAGAAAGGATAGTAGCGGTGATGAAGAAGAAGTGGACAGAAAAGGAAAACATATTATGAAAGTGCCTCCACAACTAAGTCCAAAATTCAAAGTTCCTGGGGCAATCAAAATTATTGATTTAGAATGATCACGGGAAGACAATCCCTCATCACCACCATCCGAGCCAAGCCTTAAGAGGCAAATAATTGATCAACCATAGGAGGATTTGATGGATGATATTATTGTTACTGATCAAGACATTGAAGTTGGTATGCCTTTCGCTCCTAGGCCAGCTGAATTAGTTTTATATTATTTTTATATGAAAGGTAAAAGTGTACAAGATGCAAAAATGGAGGCATGCAAGGAGTTTCTAGATGACAATACATTTGTAAAAACTCCTATATTATTGCAATTGGTATGGAGGATGAAGTTTGAAGAGTATCAAGATAAATGTAGCCAGAGAAGAGAACTAAGGCCTGACAAGTTAGACCAGGAGAATGATGAGGAGGTAAAAGTTGAATTAATGGAAGAATTCAAGAACATCACTCCTAAAGAAGGAAGAAAACTGGTGAGTCAGGCTGGTGTATTAATTCTTCCTGAATGGGACATTGCAGATGCAGTAGCCTTTAATGCTATTATGAGGTCTAAGAATCCCTTTCAAGACTCTGAAGAAGAGGTCAAGGTAGCATTGTAAAACTTTGCTTTTAGTGAGTAATATGAAACTCTGGCAATTTGGGCATTGGCCCCACAAGGGAGAAAACCAATTTTTTATAATATTAATCCAAATTTCAAGGGAGGATTGATAATAAAGAGAGCTTCAGAGACCTCAACCATTGATTGAGTACAACAAGATGCAGTAGAAAAATGTTGAGTTGCAAATTGAAGTGGAGGGGTTTAGGTATAAGCAGATTGGGGAGACATCAAGTGCTCGAGGAACCAGTACATTACTTTCCACAGTAGGGTCAGTGCCTCCTACTTCTCCAATTGTTTCCACACCAGGATCTCCCAGTCAGAATCATGTCCTCACCCTTTCTTTAGAGGAAGTTGAAGAAGAAACAGAGTGCTCTGTCGATCTTATAAAGAAGCAACTCTTGCAAAAAATTGATGAATTAAAGGAATCATTAAAGAAAAGTAATGAGATATCTCTCTTAAAGCAAAAGGAAATTGTTACTACTGTTTTGAGGCATTTAAATAAAAATATTGATAGCAAATTGCTACCTATATAGTCTTTATATTCTTTTCTATTAGCAGCAATAAATAATATTGATAGGGATTAGGAAGTAGTGATACCAATAATTGAAAATTGGATCCCTTGGGCCAGTGATCTAGATATCATGTATAAGGCCTCAAGGTTTGATATGAATAATAGGCCCCAATCATTAAAGCCTAATCATGTGTTAGTAAAATAATTGCAAGGTTTTCGGACCTTACTAGATGACTTGAGTAGGAAGATTAGGGAGCTGGTGAAGAATTTCAATGATTGGGGTAACACATTTTTACCCGATATAATTGATGAGCAGGAGAAAATCAAGTCATTTCAATAATGGTAGGATCAAGCAAGTGAGGCCATCAATGATCAAATCAATTCAATTTGTGATGACTCAGACTATGATTTGTTGGTGAGTTGTATGGACAAAATCATTAGTACCAGCTCATTTTTGGAATCTTTTGAAAGGGATGTGAATCTGGTAGTGGTAAAATACACACCTTATAATACCAAGGTGGATGAGGTAATTAATTTTGACTAGCTAACTGATGATGAGTACTAGAATTGGGTAACTAAATATTTGACTGAGGAGGATTAAAAGGAGTGAACTACTAATAGGTGGTAGATCAGATGCTATGGTTGCAACGGTTCCAGTTTTGTGTTGACAGCTTTCTCGGTGTGGTTTTCTTGTAGTTTTTTGCATCAATGTTCCTTAGCTGATATGATGAACATGAATATTTTTCAAGGTGGTGGCTATTGTAAAAAATTGGAATATCACGAGGTGCTCCAATTGGCTGAGTGACAGTGTACTTACAGCACAGTGCTTGTTTTCTCCTTCATTTTTCTATAGAAGGATTTCAAGGCCCGAGAAGTATAGAGTTAGCAGGATTAGATAAAAAATTTATTCTAGGTGAAGTTGTAGAAGTGGTGTAAAAAAGTCCGATGGTTTTAGAGAAATGCAATTTAGGTTTTGGAGTCATTTTATGAGTTTTGAGTTCATAGAGATTTAATGTTGTATACTTGAGTACTAGCATTTGAGTTGAAATGAAAATTCAAGCTCATGTCTCTCCATTATTACATGCATATCGAGACTTTGAATGAAATAACTAAGGGTTGTTTTATCCATCTCACTATTGTGGTGTGTATGATCCTATTTTAGCTTTAATTCAAGGAATTAATTAAAATGTTTGAATGGGATTATAGGTGGATATGTATTGTATAAGGATTTGATAAGTAGTCCTGGGTTAGAATGCATACTGATGAAATTGTAATGCAATATTTTCAGGGATCTTATATGTGATGTATTATATCTGTTATAAACCTCTAGATGCTTATGAATTTGTCACACTTGTGGATATATGGCAGCATTATAAAGTTGTAATTATTAGTGTAGTTCAATATTTGTTTGTTTTTTCCTAGAGCTTACTACAAATTGCAAATCATTGACTATCTTATACAATGGATTGTGTTTAGTTAGCTCATGCTCCAGATAGTTGATATTGTCTATGAACGTAATTCTAGTTGATATTATCTTGTCGTCTTGAGCTATTAAGTGGATCATTTGCTATTGTTAATGTTGTTTATAATAATGGTCGCGAGAGGTTGTAAAAACACATTAAAGGATCACCCTCCGGGTCTTCTTGAGCTTGAAGTGTAGGAGGATTTTAAAGTCCTCGTCGGTTGGTCTAGAGTCCTTGGCTGCAGCCGATTGGAATTGACAATTCCATAGATATATTAGAAGACAAAACTGGTTACATTGTAAAAAGAACCAACATACACGTCAACCACTAAACAACCACCTCTACAACTGACTTTTTAATCTTTTATGATCACATGAAACATAAAACACACTAATTTCAAGGTTGTTAACATCACTATTGAAATGTTTTAATTTTTTGACCTTTCAAACATTAAAAGTACATCATTAAATTAATTATGTAATGGCATAAAAATTAAAAACATCATGAATTAATTATGTAACCACATAAGTCAAATATAATTCTATCAAGAAATTAATATCAAATAGATAATATAATCGCATTACTTATACATTTCAATGTCATTGATCTTCTTCTTCATCCAACTCTTTGTCTGTATCATCCGATCCAGATTTGATATTGTAAGGATTGGTCATATCATCATCATCGTCATCGATATCAGTTTCGATAATGTCATCATACACACTGATATCATCTTCATGAACATTAAATCCTACATCATCATGATCTAGTTCCTCCTCTTCGACATCTTCGTTAGGGACATTATCAACTAACTATTGATCCTGATCATCATCTACATCATCTTCTAGTTCCTTGGTATCTTCTTCCACCACATTATACTTTATCGACCTTCCTCTTGGATCATGTCTAACAACAAATGACCACTGAGTTTACCTGATACCTCTGAGTAAAATACCTGCTCGCATTGGCTTGGAAGAACATAGGGCTCATTTCCAGCTCGCTCAATCAATGTTATATTAACCATGGTAAATCCATTATCCTGTTCAATAACAGTTCTCTCAGGATCATTTTCATTCAATGCGTAGCACATTGCCATAGGACGATAAACATATAATTAATTTGAAGAACTTAAAGTCACACTCAAGTATATCATCAAATACCATAGTATCTGAATTTTTGAGACTTAAAGGATGTATGTAAACTTCTAGATGAAACATTAGTCACTGAAAGACTGCATTTATGCTAGAATCACAAGTTTTTCTTTATGTCATTCCAAATTTTGACTCGAGAATTTATGACCATTGCACCACATAGCCTTGTGGTGTTTCATACAATATGTTAAATGTATAAAAATTATTGCAATATAAATTCGATTGATAAACATATTTATTCTTGGCCAAATGTATGCAAAGAAAACAATCTCAACATATATATACATCAATATACTTGAAAATAATTAAATAATATGGGTGATTAGTATATTTATCACGTGCACATTTATCTCTTAAACTAGATGCTAAATCAATTTCCTTTGTGTAACATTGGAATCTCCATTACAATGAGCTTATTTAACCAATGAAGCCACACCTTCCCATGTTAATGCGCGACCAGATTGTTGACATCGTTCAATCCATACCGTCATCCAATCAAGATTGTTTACGATGTACAAATGTAGTGCATCCTACTCTCGACCAATTGTATAATTTTTTTTGGAAATTTACAAACAACGTATAATTAGTTAAATACCCGCGGTATCTGACCTTAATTTATAATTAATGTATATTGAAGATTAAAATTAAATAAGTACAATATACATAAACTATATGTAAAATGTATTCCAATTAATCTTTGACCATCTTATAATTACCTCACTTTCCTCAATCTACCCTTTCCCCATCGGTGCTCCCCTTCAAATTTGTTAATGGGTTGGGGTCCCAAATGTGATCTACATGGATCTTTGCTATAAACAGCAAGATATTCACTAATGTACACCATGGTCTAGTATACCATATATCCTCCACCATAGAACCCTTAGGATGTGCTCTTTGGCCTAACCAAAGCCTTAAAATTTCAAGTGTCTCTGACCATCCCATTGACCTTGTGTGTCTGAGGTCCCCGCCAGTTCAATCTCCTCAACTTGGTGTATGAGGTAGTGTTCTTGTGCATTGAAAAATGTTGAAGGTACACACTTTTGCATTTCACACATTAGATGAGAAATTTTTCTCTTCCAATAATTTATATCTTCTTTATGGATTTCTTTAGATGACAACCATCTACAAGTGATTCAAGGTACAAATATATTAACGAGATTTAACAAAATTATATAGTATATTACATAAAAAGTAAAAAAAATGGCAATTATAAGATGTATATAATGAATTGAAAATCTAGCTACTTACCTCATGTATTTTCCAAGATCATATATATAACTTGCTTGACATTGTTTGTCAAAGTTGTCTGGGAGAGATAGAGGTAGAGCGTAGTGTAACAATTATAAAATAATCTTTAAATTATTTTTCCAAAAGCATTAAACACAATACACTAAAAAGTACATGCATTATACAAGTGTATATAATATACCAAAATAATTACCTTAATGAAGGTATGTCAATCATGCATTTTCATCCCTGACCCAAATTTACCTTTCTTTGTTATTATATTGTTTATGTTCGCAGCAAATCCTGTGGGAAATCAAATTTTTTGTATGACTTCTTTTATAGCATTGCTTTGCTGCTCTGTTAATAACCAAGGAAGGGAACTTATATTAATTTGGTCTCCACTATTTAATTGAATAAAATTTCATTTGCATGATTGGCTTCACAGATGTCACTACAAATTTTGACAATTTTTTTTCTTTGTCATGCCTTCCATCCAAAAATTTTCATAGCGTTTCTATTATATTCTTTCTATTATGCATTATCAAACAAATGCATAATTTGTAGCTACTCATAGTAGAAAAACCTACTAAATTGTCTAGGATAAATTTTTAGTCCCTGTGGAGGCCAACCATTAATGCCTTGATGACCTTCATGAAGCATATAAGTTAAACAAATTAATAGCGACAATCATTGTCAATTACAACGTAATTAAACTACAACACAATATAAAATATAAATTCATAACATATGCTATGATAGATAAACAATTTGATTTGATGTATAACCTTGATGATTAATTCTATTATATTCCAACTTCCATAGGTGGTATGCATTCTTCGTGGTTTTGATGTGGTCTCCTCTTTCCCATTGAAAAAATATTTTCTATGGATTCGATATATGATTTCTATGGAGGGAGTGCCTATACTCATCAAACACCTACTTTCCTAAACTTGTTGAATGACGAGATTTCATCTTTGGACCACAAATTGGACATGCAAATTTTCCCTTTGTTTGAAGACCTGCAAGATCATATATAATTGGATTAAATATGTCAATTTTTATAATTCTATATAATGAATAGATTATTTTAAAAACATGCATGATATATACTTCATCAAATTAATTATTTTTAAAGTGCAGTCGAAGGTTATAACATACCACAAAAATGTGTTAGCCCTGGGGCATCATGAATTGTCCATACAAGCATTGCATGGAATTGAAATTGTCTTTATCCTATTGGTCTAGAGACATCATACATAGTGACGCCATTCCATAACTTTAGTAACTCGTTGATAAGAGGTTCGATATAAACATTCATATATTTAACTTGGTACTTACCTAGTTGAATGAACATAAACATTACATAATTATTATAACTATTTTACTGCAATATATATAAATTAATGTACATGAATATTGAATGAAAAAAGTATGCCATTATGCAAAAAATAAGACAAATGAGATGCTACTACATTAAACAAAATTGATGTAAACAAATGCCTGGAACAATCATTAACAACATTATGTGCTCCCCCTTTATTGACATCCATAGAGGAATGTTATTGTTGATAACAAAAATAGGCCACACTGAGTAAATAGATCTCAGCTCTCCAAATGGATTGACACCGTCCACTCCCAATGAAAGCCTGAGATTATGAGGTTCTTCTTTAAGTGTGGCCTTTTTTCCTCCATGTCCCTAAATTCAGAACCATCCACATGCATTCAAAGAATGTCATCTCCAATTATATTCCATGCATGGTAATCCATAAATTGCACTAAGCTTTCGCACCTAAATAATCATTGCATATGTGGAATAATGGGAATATAATGAAGAACCTTGTAAGGCACCTTTTTTGTTAGTTGATCTATTCAATATATACTGATATGACATTCAAGTACTCTTGTTGTAAATCTTGAAGCTAGTTTCTATGATATATAATATGATCGCTGGGACATGCATCTATTGCTTTGATAATCTATCTCGATATCTTCATAATGGCACATAAACTTCGCGATGGTAACATTTTGATTGGTGGTAAATAGCACCACCAATCAATCTACAACAAAAAAAATAATTTGTTTTATATAAAGAATATTAATGCGGCCATTACTCATCATTTATTTTAGCTTCAAAGTGATGAACTAACAACA
Organism: Sequoia sempervirens; assembly: GCA_007258455.2. NCBI lineage: Eukaryota > Viridiplantae > Streptophyta > Pinopsida > Cupressales > Cupressaceae > Sequoia > Sequoia sempervirens. Next base: position 8,825 of record VDFB02336933.1, on the reverse strand, counting down.
ATTAAAATAGATGAAAAAGATGACATATATGACATACCTTTTAACATCCGGTGATTGCTATGTTTTGATAAACCATTCATAACCTTCGCTCCAACAACAATAATACAAGAGAGAAGAGTTGTTGGGGAGCCTTCATAAAGGGGCTCGTATGCCTTCTCAAGTATAGGTAAATCATGAACATCATGAAAGTCATCTTGATCATCATGATCAGCTCTGGCATTAAATGTGTCATGGATCAATGTATTCATACCATCATCTTCAACTGTGTTTTCTGGCACATGATCATCTTCTTCCATAGGATCATTAACTTCATCTTTGATATTCACAGCTCCATGTTTGTTCGCTTGCAAAACCACATTCTTCGGGCCGTGATAATCCATATCATTTGCCCTAGGGAACCCCACGTTTATAATAATGTTAGACACAAATAAACCATGATCATGATCAAGTGATTATATATATATATATATATAATGTTAAAATGATATAAACATTTACAAATTCAATCATTATAAACACATATAATGAATAACCTGACTAATGGACTCCATAATCATGCCCAACATGACCATATTCCTACAATGTTTCCTACCAGGATTAAAACTATCCTCGTCTTTAACTCTGCAACATTAAAAGGACAATAACATTCCCCATCACCCTTCAATCTACTCCCACAATTTTATCAAGTGTCTCTCTTACTGACTAATATTATCCGACATGATTTTTTTCTACCAAGCTTGATCTCATTTAGATCTTCAAAAAAAATATCAACTCACACCTAATAATTTTATCTTCATAGACAGTAGCAATAATCTAATAATTTGATATTTTACACCAAAAAATTTGGCATGCAAAACCACTCTACAAAAGACAAGATAGTCAATTTAATGACCCTAAAACACTTTAAAATGTTAATTTAAAATCTTAGCTAAATTTCGGGATTTTACTTCATGATTTCTACCGCTAATAATTCTAAAATCAGAATATTGAACTTGATCACAAACTTCCTACAACGATGGGAGGTAGCGAAGCTAGTGGGTGAGCAAGTGACCCATCTTCTAAGGAACAAATGTGCTAGGACTCATCATTACAATGTCAATACGATGCATCCTTTAGTTAAAGATGTAATGTGCCACTCTATGATGATATTATCCCTCCTAGGCCCTGATTGAGTAGAAACCCTAATAAAAAATAATAGAAGCATTGGTGAGAGCATGATTAGGGTACAAACCCTAGGCCTCCGTAGAAACATAAACAATAACTGTAGTAGATTAGTGAGGTTGCAATACCAGAAAGATTGAGACATTGTAGGTAATAAAAAATCTTGCAATCTAAAAGCATTTCAGTAGCTGTAATAACAAGCACACTCATAACTTAGTGGACATTTGTAAATGCATCTTACTAGCATGAATGATACCACTCTGAGATGATAGCTTCAAGAGTCATGTTGACAAGATAATAAAGCCTCAAACCCTGCATAAGTAATTCAAAGTGGATATCTTAATAGCTGCAGTTTCCTTTAACACCTTGCTAACCTTAAGGGTTTTTCAAATGCTTTTAGTAGTGTTAGACAAGGCAAACACAATCAGAGAATGACTGTCCAAATGAAGTAACATTGGTAATCATAGCTTCAATGTTTCTTCTTAGCCATTAATGTATAATGGAGGTAGTGGATTGCATGTTTGAGCAGTGTTTTGAGACTCATCAAAGATGGGAGAATAGTGAATAATACCTTGTGGACTGTGAAGTAGTGTCAATAAGGTTGAAGGATCTTAAGAACTACAATACCATGAAAAAATGAGTCCCCTATAGTAAGTAGGCAGTCTATAGGGAATAGTTTGATTTTATAGAAGGATGCTCATGAAAGAAATCTTCAAGTGATAGTGAGTGAGCTGTTTGAGGGACAAACAAGGGTGCACCTACCTTAAAGGAAGCAGTTAAAGCAGCAAATGTGCAAGAAAATCAAATCAGACACAACAAACAATTCACAATGTTATCTTTACAATGCCCTTGATTTGAAGACAACTCATTGTATCTCTCATGATGAAAGTGGTGGACCTTTAATGGTCAATCACTAGCAACCATGATCTTAAAACATGCCATTAAAAGTTTTTTTTAAGGAGCATCTTTGCTGAGTGGTGGCCTTGGAACAATGGTAGGTATGAAGGGACTTGCTTTATATGTATACTATGCAGTCTAGCTTAAGACACCGTTTTTAGAAGAGATTGAAGGTGGATTATGGAACTCAAGGGTTACCATGAAAAATATTAAAGCAAAGATTGAGATCTATTTAAAAGCCATGGTCATGAAGATATTAAAGATGTCACATGCAAAACCCTAGTAGCTGGAGTAATGAATACAGTGCCAAAGAGGATGGTGTGTTGGGGCAGATTTAGGAGATATCCACATTATCTAATTACAGGGAAATACATCATTTATTTATTTTTTTAATTAAAAGAAATCATTCTAAACCCTATATAGGATACATTGATACTTCAAAAGCCTCTGAAGGAATTTCAGATTATGCAAATATATAACAAGTAAAATAATTCTTCTTCATGCTTTTCAGGTTTAGAAAATCTCATCAATTTGTGAAATAGCCCTTATTAACATGGCTGTGCTTGGAAAATGCACTAAAATAAATGATAAGCATAACACAAACCACTCAGACATCATCAACTAGAGTTATAGGCTCTTTATTGTAGCAAGAGGTAATCACTCTTCGATCATGCTATAATTACATCCTAACCTATTAAACTTGAGACAACCTAAATGCACCCAATGCTGATTGACACCTACATTATACAACCTAAATTAACTACATTATATGAGTGCCTCCATTTCTATCACAACATAGCCACATTAAACTTGGGTCCCACATGAATGCATCCTTTATTTGTTATAGCACAACTGTGCCAAATGACCAATAGAGTTATGGATCACATATTTATAGTCACAAGAATCTGTTCCTTGGTTGTGATCTTATGGTGATTCTACACAACAAAATGCTAGACATGAAATTCTTAAAACCCTAAACCTCTAAAAATGAAATCTGATGAGATGTTGCTTTAAAATATGATTTTCAAATCTAGAACTACAAATCTGACTTCACAACTAAATTCTACAAAAAGATAATGACTACCCTCAACCTGGCGATATCTTCTTGAATTTTTTCTAATTTTTCTCAAGAAAATCATCCTTAGTTCTCCACAAACTGTCTCAAGTAGAGCAAAACACCGTCACAATAAATCAAGCACGAACTCACTTTTCTTTATGTCGGCCACAATTTGATTTTTTTCTAATTTCCATGTTTGTTGAAAATTCGACAAAAATGCCATCCAACATTTTGACAAACCTGAGGTTTGTCGAAATTTCGACGAATGTCGGGGTTAAAGTTTCAAAAAATTGAAAATTACACATCAAATTTTACGAGCACCCGATGATACATCAAATTATACATATTTCATCGGATAGTTTCGTCTAATTTTGTAGTCAAATGAGTTAGTGAATGAATCTATTCAAAAAATTTATTTCTTAGTTGTTAGTGTGTGGGTGTTAATATTTTCAAGTTTTGTTGTGAATTTTTGGTGTGTTATGTATGAGTTTCATATTTGAGATATATATGATCATTTTATTTTCTACATAAATGATACCGATTTTTTTCTATTCATTTCCAAGGATTCATACAAAGAGTAAGGAAGTTTTACTATTATCTTTGTTGGTTATATATTTTCTAATCTACATTGTAGTTCATTTAAGGGTTGAATCATCTGGTTCTTAATATTTATACTATTATTTCATTTACTTGAACCTCTTCCTATTTTTTATTATATTAAATGTATAACAAAGGACCCTACCCTTATAAAATCCAAGAGGCATAGAAAAAAAAGGATCACACTAAGAAATCATCACAATAGCAAAAGAAGCACCTATAAAAAAAAGGAACAACTAAATAAAATAAAAATAAAAGAGACTAAACTATATCTTGCTCCTCCAAAATCATTTCATGGTAAGACTAATTAATCCCCAATAGAGACATGATGGCCCAATCATGGGGGAGTCATCCATATATCTAGACACAATAAGACTTTAATGAACTATCAACATAGGGAAGACCAACCTTAAGGTACCTAACAACAAGGAAAGTGAGACTCTTAGATAGCATAACCAAATAATTGGTAATCCTACTTGAAAAGGTTGGCCAAGTCATCATAATAAATTATAGGAATGCACTTAGGGATATTTTTCATAGTTCTTAAGAATCTCCATTCTATAAAATTAAGTCCCTCATTGACCAAAATATCAATGATTTTATTTCCTTCCTTGTAGATGTGGGTTATGGATCAAAGAAAAAAAACATTTTCCACACATCCAAAATATAGCCCTCAATTCTCAATCTTAGCTTCAATTTTCCCTTGAGAAGGTCTATGATAATTTAGAATTTTACTCTATCTAAATATTATTAATACCAATAGATGGTACAAGGTTAATTCCAATACATGCAACAACCTCCTCCACTTCATTATTGGTTTTCATTCCAAGGTTGCTTGTATAAGTGACAATTATTTCACCTGTATAATTTCTAATACCTCCCCCTAGCCAGTAGCACCCAATTTCCCTTTTGATGTCCCAATAAATTTAAGTTCCATCCATCCCTCGAGGTAGGTCTTCCAAGAAGTAGCCTTCCTCAAATACTACTTTCTAAAATCTATATTTAATAGCTTTCTTTTAACTCACCGATATCAATGATCCTATTTTCTTAGGAAAAAGGAAAACATAAAGGATTTTTTATAATAACAACTTCTATATTTTCTAATATAGACCTATAAATTAGTTGGAAGATAAGAACTTCTAAGATAAGTTTCTAATTTTTTTATTATTTCTTTCTTTTTGCACACCCAAAACTAAGTGTGGTGGGACCATATTCTAAATTTCAATGATTAGGTGAAAAAAAGGAGAGGACCATCTCTCCAAGAAATCATCGATCATATTTAACATGATCTGGTTAATCTCAAATTTTGTAAACAATATTTCCCATAATTTCCTTGTAAAATCACAATGGAAATAAAAATGATTGGCATCTTCAACACTAGAGGAACATAATATGTAGTTATTAGAAAAATAAAATCTCCTTTGTTTTAAGTTATTTTAAGTAAGAATTTTATTGAACAAGAAAAAACACCTAAAGAAGTTTATTTTTTCTAAGAGTTTGGTGTTTCATATTTTCTTCCATTTCTTGTTTGGGAAGATAGCATCTTTCTAGATAGAATAATTTGAAGTGAGAGAGAAGATTCCCATCTAGTCAAAGGCCCAAAATATTTCATTATTTTTATGAAACAGAGGGAAACTAAAATCTTTAATTCTATTTGAACCATTAAAAATAGAAACAACATAATCTCTAGTAGAAAAATATAGTAGGTTTCTCCATTTAGTTATAATTCCTTCCCTCGTTAAGTATCTTTTAAAATAAAATCATAATCTACTAGAAATTTGTCCCAGCTCAAATAAAAGAGGAAAGGAATCAAGAGGTTGTTGATCAATCCATTTTCCCTCTCAAAAATCTTATTTGATCTACCCTTCACAGTTTCCAATGAATACATATTTTCAAAAAGCTTCTCTTTTATTAGATTATTCTAAATAAGAGAGCCTTTAGAGACTATATCAACATTTAGAAATAGATAAGATCCCTACCTTGAAACTATCTAGCTTTCAAAATAGTCACCTAGTCTTTATGTCCTTCAAAAAACACCATCCTATTTTTCCATCAAAACTTTATTGATCTTCTAAATAATTTTTATCCCAAAACATCCACTTCCATTTAGTTTGTAAATCATGTCCCAATTTACTAAAGTCATCCATTTCTTTCCTCCATTCTTGTCCAAGGGATTTTTAAAAAAATTCTATATTTTATCAATCATATAATTAGGTATCCTGAACAAGAAAAGATAATACATAGGAATGTTCCAAAGGGAAACCTTTAGAAGTTAAAATTTCTTGGCTTTATTGAGAAGCTTTCTATTCCATCTTATAAGTTTCTTTTGAATTATTTCCACAATAATATTCTAATAAAAGGGGTTAAATTTTTTAGTAGTAAGATATAAACCCAAGTACATAATAGGTAATAAAGAAATCTTATATTCTAGAATACCTACTAAAATTAGTTTCATTCCATCAAAGGTGTTGAAAAATTACAAATATCTCTTAAAAAATTAGTTTTTTCTCCAAAGGTAATGGCTCATCCATGGAGGTCTAACAGTCATATTCTTGATAGAGATAGGTCTTTGCATGAAAGGGTTCCTCGTGGCCATCAAGGCTATGGAAGAAGGTCTATGCAAGAGAAAGGGCCCAAAAAAAATCCTCAATGGCATGCATGAAGAAACATGGGCATTGTTAGGTACAAGTTCTCAAAACCTAATTGGATATACCATTTCAAAGACCTAGACACCTGGTGCAAACCAAATAGCCAATTTTTGACATATATGAAAATGATAAAGACATTGCTTTGGAATCTAAAGGAAGAAGGGTTTTTTTAAAAACCAAAGAAGAATTCTTTGTATCTAAAAAGCTTTTATAAGAAGGTGGAGGTGGATCTAAAATCTCAAGCAAAGGGTTCAAATGTAAAATGTAGAGGTGCTTCCTTCAATCCATAGGCATCTAGAGTATCTAGCTATACGTTAGGGCATCAAAAGACAACATGGAAAAAAAAAACCAGGAAGGAGCAAAAGGTCCTTTATATGAGGGGGAAAACTTGCGAAATAGAAGGGAAATTGTACAGGAGGTTGTAAAACCAAAAGAGGGAGGAAAAGAGGGTCAGGGGAACAATATATCTTTGCATGCAAATGAAAACTAGAAGTCAACATTTGTTTCACCAAATGGATCTGAGTTATGACATGGATATGTTCAAAACAAGATTGATCTTCTTAAAGCAACAAATAATAATAATGTAGAAAATAAGGTGATTTAGAGGGAAGTTGCAAAATAGACTAAGTAGAAAAGAAGAAAGTAGGGAAAAAAGAAGGGTGAGAAGAAAAGGGTTTTGTAATGGAGGAAAAAGGAGTCCGCAAAGGGAGACCAAAACAATCAAATAGATCCTACTAGGGTCAAATCTAGATTCTGTATGTGATGCTTTCTAGAAAATTCCTGGTAAGTATATGGAGATTTCTTTTCTTGAGGAGTTTCTGGAACTCTAGATTCAAGATCTTCGTCAAAGATCTTTGATAGATAATTTTTAGAAATTATCATTGGATCTAAGTGCTTTGCAAGATTTACTTTTTGAGGAATGGGAGGGGGTTTCTAAGGTCTTCTATCTTGATAAACCTAGAGGAATGTTTGTAGTCTTATTCTCAAAAAAATCATATAGAGATGTGGTTTTTAGAATAAAATTTTGAGTTTTTCAAGGTTTAGGTATGTATTTACAACCATGGTGTCCAAATTTTAAACCTCATGACCTTGTTATTAAATTTCTTCCTACTTGGTTCAATTGAAATATTTGGCATTGGAATATCGGGAGCTGAAATTAATTGAAATATTGGCCAATCAAATTGGCATTTTTCTTTGCCATGATAAGGTGTTTTTAAAAAATTCTACAAAACCTATAATATTTTGTGCATTATTGGATGTGAAAAAGCCCCTTCCTACTCAAATTCACCTAATTTCAAAATATGGCAAGTGGGTTCAAAATATAATTGTAGAAAATGCAAAGAATGTTTGTGCTAACTATCATGACTTGGGGAATTCTTTGAGTAATTTTTCGGTCCTAAAAGAAGATTCTTAGGGGAAAAAAAGAGTATTTGAATCAGAGCATCAGATAGCTCCCTGCAAGTCCATAAAAGAGATTAAGGTTAATCAATAGTGTACATCAGATGCTATAGTCAAAAAGGACTTGTAGGGTGAGAGAAAGGAATTGAGAAAATGACCTTTTATGATGTTGAAAACGTCTAAAGTGTTGTTGCACAAAAAATTACTCTTTAATAAGTTTCTTTTTAAATCCTTTCACTTATATGGCCCCTTGTTATTTGTATGCTTGATAAAAAAAATAGGGGAAATAGCAAAGCAGTTGATGTTTGAGGGGGGGAGATCTATAAAGAATAATTCAATAGAATTAGTAACATAGTCCCCAGTAGGGGTGGTGCAGGATAAAGATTGGACTCTGCTAGAAAATGCACAGTTAGATGAGGAAGAAGGAACTAAGGTTCTTGAAGAATTTATTTGTAAAATATTAGTATATGTTGGCTCAGATTTGATGGAAGAGATTGCTGATGAAGTTATGAATGTTGCTCAATCTAGTCCAATGGATTTTGATTTGTCTCCTGAAATTTGTCATTCTCCAGTGTATTTGAATCAAAGAGAAGAAGTTGAATTAAAGGGAGGTGTAAATGTAATTGAACCTTTGAATGATTCACTTGTCAAGAAGTCAGTAGATATTCCACTTTCGAAAGAGACAATTGAGGTTACTAAGCTTGCTAGAGCTTTTGATTACACAAAAAACTTAGTGCTCGATTATCTTCTCTGAAAACTCTATGTAAAAGGGGTAGAAAATCCTATGCTACCAAAATTCAAGAAGCAATTACAACAGGACTTCAAGCCACGTTGGAATTTATATTGGTTGTATTAGGGAAAAAAGGCTGAGGAGAGCATGCTTCTCTCCTTGAATTTAATGAAGATTTTCTCCTGGAATGTCATGGGTATTAATGCCCTTAACAAGAAAGCTCAAATCAAGCAACAAATTGATGCTTGTAGAGCTAATGTGGTTTTGTTGCAAGAAACCAAAACTTCATAAGCAATGTATGAGTCTTCAGTTGGAAAGTGGAGTCATTGGAAGTCGG
>VDFB02336932.1:0-18933 GCA_007258455.2 Sequoia sempervirens | reverse complement strand
AAACTGAGGGTAGTTTCCCAGTTGACTGTATAGCTTACTTAATTAGGGTTTGGCGCATTGCTTGCATGCATTGCAGGAACTATAGATGACACAAGGTGATTTTAGGGTTCCCTACACCTTGATGTATATAAATAAGAGCTTACGCTCATTTGTAAATAACTTTTGCTTGAGAGAGGAATATATGCTGTGCCCACCTTGCCCTCAATATTACTCTTTTTCGTATTTGTTCATGTGTCTTCAATATTGCAATTGATTGTTATACCACCTAGGGTTTCGAAAGATTGTGATGCTGAATTCTTTCCATAGATTAGATATCTGTTTGAACATCTTTATCATTGAAATCAATTGTTATACCACCTAGGGTTCCAAAAGATTGAAGTGATAAGGCTGTTTTGTGTTAATTTATCATTGTGATCGATCGTTATACCACTTAGGGTTTCGAGAAGTTGCAGCGGTAAATCTGTTTTGTGAATCTTTATCGATATAGTTGAAGGTTATACCACATAGGGTTTCACGAGATTATAAAGATAAAGGCTGTTTTGTGAAGGCTTTGCTGATTCGATTAAGTGTTATACCACCTAGGGTTTCATAAGATCGTCTTAGTAAATTCTTAAATCTGTTGTGCTCAATAAGCTGGTTTAGATTGAGATGATAGTTGTGCCCACCTTGCCTTCAAGTAGAGAGTCTAAACCCGCTTATCGTCAGATAGTCATCCCTGCTCCATTTCCTCATGCTCTGTTTTCTTGAGGAAACTGGATAGATTTAAAGTAGTTAGCTTAGTTGTAGTTAATGATCTGCGAAACCAGAAAATCCTTAGCTGCAACGTTCTTGGTTTTCTTAACCTTGTGCCTCTTCCAGCTAAGAACAAAAAGATAGGACTTAGATTACTTTTCTTTTCATGCATTAAAGACAACGAGGGAGCTTCCTCCTAATTTGAAGAGCACTCATTGGCAGAGGTACATAGTCAGTCTCGCATAAACCCCGCACCCGTGAGGTGTTAGATTTTACTAACAACATTCATAGGGAATCCTTCAAAATTGGAGAATTGGGTGATGTCGATAGTTCCTTGGGATACATCTATCTCCTCAATTTTGATGGATATGGTAGTGTGATGATATGGGATCCAAGCGGTGGTATGCTTGTCATTGCTTGAGGACAAGCAATCTCAGGAAGGGAGGATTGCAATGTCCCCTTTTTATTTATGGATCAAAAAAATATTTAATTATTTTCCTTGATGAGGAGTGATCCATTTGGGGCTTTGGAGTGAGCAAAAAATAAGTGAAAAAAATAATATTTTATTATTTTGATTTTTAGCGCTCAAGGGAAAAAAGTTAAATAATATTTAAATTTGGTTTCTTGGTGCCTAAAATAATTTTATATTTCTTATTGGGGCTGGGCGACCCCTTTTGGGGAGTTATTAGGTGGAAAGAATAATTAAAAAATAATATTTTGAATTTTGGGAAAAGTGCGCCTAAATTGAGAAGTTAAAAGAAATTAAATTCAAATTTGAATAAAGGAAAGTTGGCGCCCAAATTGGGTCGGCCAATTTGGAGGGATAAGGTGGGATTGATATATATACAAGTTCATTTTGGAGGATTATCATCATTCAGCATGTTATCTTATTCCTTTGTCTGCAATTTATTTGCATCATATTCCAAGGACGAAAACCCTTGAGGATATAAGGTGAATTGGACAAAAACCTAATTCATCTTGGGAAGGCTTCATAACGGAGGCCTTCTTGTACTTAATTGGCGTCATTTGAAGAACAAGAGCAAGAATCCCAGTCAGATCTTTGGATCAGACTTGCTGGCACGTTTTGGAAGATGATATTACTAGGGTTTGGCCCTAGAAGTGGTGCGCCATAGTTGGGAAGACAACGACTAGCATTGAAGGGAAAATTTGGGCATTTGGAGGGAGTTTGGTGTTGTGTTTGCTTCAGAATTGCACCAGAAGCAGAGCAGATCTAATTCGGCTATTTGGGAGCAGCATTTTGGCATTATTGGTGTTCACTTGTGTGAGGGTTTCCAACCCTCATTTTGGCGTAACACTTGGAGAGGTGATTCTATCATTTGGTAGCCATTTTTACATGTTTGTTATGTAAAACCCTTAGGGTTTATTTCAGTTGTGGTTAGCAGATTTCTGGGCATGTTTTGGAGGCATTTTCACCATACATTTGTATTCATCTTTGCATCTTGTGATAGCTGGAGCAATTCGCCTAGTTAGGGTAAGGGAAAATCAACATTTCATTGCATATTTTGGCTTGTCAGTAGGGTTTCTATATATCAGCAAACTGCTGTACTCTTCTGGGCGTGTTTGGAGCCCATTTCATGGTGAACTTGCATAAATGTTAGGTTTGATTTTGTAGCAGCAGAGTTGAACAAACTGTTTATCAGATTTTGCATGTTTTGGATGGTCAAATTGGTGCCTTTTATTGGTGGTTACAGTTATGCTTTATGTTAGATATATTCACCATATTCTTTGAGGCATTTTTGGATGAGTTTATATTGTTGTTCATGCTTATTTCAAATCAGAAATTCCATATCAGGACTAGGGTTTTTAGTAGAAATTGAAATGCAGAAACTAGAGCAGAAATTTGAGTTTTAAAATTCAGAATTCTGGGTCAATGTCCTAGCTGGGATATTTCAAATCCTCAATCTCCTGTTCCCTAGTTGCATGTCCTAGCTCAATGGTAGAAATTTGGTAATCGGATACCAACATTTCTCTTTTACTTTTTGATTTATAGGGACAACTCGTACTGATTTTGTCCCTGTAGTATCTTTCTTAATGGAGTGCATAGTCTTAGCCTTTTTGCAGGGTCTAGGAGTATCAATTTCTTGCATCAGTCTCTTAATGTCTAGTGGGACAATTTGTACTTGAATGGGTTGGTTCAATTGGTTAGATAACCAATCAGGAACTTGCTTTGAGTTTTATCCTTGTTTTGGATGTTGTGGAGATCTGGTGACCAAAACATTTTCTACTTGAGGCACAAAAGAAGTTCCTTGTTCATTGGGGTCTTCCTGATGTTGCCCTCCTTGTGGCAGATGCATCTCCTCATATAGTATTTCTTCCTCTGTAGGACTCTCACAAGGAGGAACATCTATCTCATCATTTATATCTTCATTGGCCGCTTGCTCACCTATAACTTCCATGCTACTTTGGTCTAGTGGAAATTGTTGTTGTTGCTGCTTGGTAGTTTCCACTTTTAGATTTGCTTCTGGTATATCACCATGTTGCACATCTAAAGTAACTTCTTCCTATACCGGTTGCTCTTTTTGCTAAATACCAATATTTGGTTCAACTTCAATCATTATGTTCTCACCTTGCGGTGGAACTTCTTGTTGTTGCATCAAATCTTCAGTTTCTTGATGCATTTGCATTAGAGTTCCCTTTGGGGCTTCTTATGTATTCAGAGATTGGTCTTCGACCATCTTAGAAAGAATGGGGTTAGTGGGTGCACGTGTCCCCTGTTCAATGTGAACATTGGATACCTTATCTTTACCTATTTGTACAACCTCCTCCAAAATTGGATCCTCCTTCATTGGCTCAAAAGATCCCAAAAGAATGGGTGGTTCTGTAGACATCACATCAAAAATGATGTAATCTTCTCCTTCATCATCATCTTCACTATTCACTAGAATAGTGGGGTGGCACACTAGGAAATTCTTTCTTTTTTGTTCTCTTTGTACTTTCTCAACAATTTTTGCAGCTTCCTCTATTCTTTTAGTATCTCCTCCATGGTCATATCATCATCTTCATTGGTGACTTCAAGATGACTTTCTGTTTGTCTATGCTATTCTACTTGCTCAATCATTGGTGGGGTAGTGTTCACAGAAGGAGAAGCAAATAGTTTAGCTGTAGAATATGATGCAGAAGTTGGAATTTGCACTCCCTTACCTTTAGGGTAAATTACTTGCATTGTAGGTGCAATTGCTTGTATTGGTTGCTCGGCGGTGGGAATCACTACCTTTGGTTGTGGAAGAGATGAGGTGCTGGTTGACCTACCTCGTGGTTTCCCTATCAAATTGACAGGAATTGCCATTACCGGCTGGTTAGAATCTTCTAGCTGGTTGGCAATTGTAATTCCTACACTTGATAGTTCCTCATTGCCCTCAGCCTTCTCCATCTCCACAACCTTAGCCTCAACTGTTCTCCTTTTCTTTACTAAGAAGTCATTGTAGTCAACATCCTCTACTAATTTAACCTTCCTCTTTCTAGGATTATCTTTGGGATCCGTTATGGCAACCCCTTTCATCTGTAATGCATGTGCATTAGTTCGACCATCACTGGCTAGCATCCAAAATAAGTTTCATTATTTTAATTCAAAAAAATTACCTCTGGTTCTATCCTCAAATTGACAGGAATTGCCATTACCAGCTGGTTAGAATATTCTAGCTGGTTGGCAATTGTAATTCCTACACTTGATAGTTCCTCATTGCCCTCAGCCTTCTCCATCTCCACAACCTTAGCCTCAACTGTTCTCCTTTTCTTTACTAAGAAGTCATTGTAGTCAACATCCTCTACTAATTTAACCTTCCTCTTTCTAGGATTATCTTTGGGATCCGTTATGGCAACCCCTTTCATCTGTAATGCATGTGCATTAGTTCGACCATCACTGGCTAGCATCCAAAATAAGTTTCATTATTTTAATTCAAAAAAATTACCTCTGGTTCTATCCAGTCTGGTCCTTCGATTGTCTGATCAAATGTTCTATTCATATCATAGCTTGAATAAAGGACCTTTTCATCATCATCTTTCACTTTAGGTGGAATATTGTAGGTTCCTAAAGTCTTCATTTGATTCAATGTTAACCTCTGATATGTCCTTTTTCTTACTTCATGGTCATCGACATAATCGACCCAAAAAATATTCCAAGTTGGGCTCAAGCACAATCTTCTTGTTTATGTTCTTGTGCAACTTGCCGCATGGGTCGTAATTTGCTATTTCACTGTCCAAGACTTGGAACTTTAGTGCTTGCAGTTCCTTCGTAGATTCCCTTGCATTAACTACTACATTGCACATGTATTTTCCCAAGTAAAAGGGAAATTTTGTTTGACCTCTTCTGTGTAACTTCTCAAAAGCATATATGAAGGCAAAATCTGTCTAGTTATCTCTAGCAGCATGATATTATTAGTAGGGTATTTCAGAAACATACAAGGTTTGCTTGTAAAGCCTTCTATTTTGATATATGTAAATTTAGGAATTTGTATAAACCAACTTCCATGAGGGTGGATCACACCTTGTGCATTCATTGATATCCTTTTTGACTTATCCCCTTCAAAAGTCTTGACCAACTTCATTGAAAACACATCATTTACCCTACGATAAATCTTTTAGTGGTTCTTCTAACTTCAATTGAGGGTAATGTTGGTAGACCTGTTTTTGTCTAGGGCCATTTCTTAACACACCAACTTTGTTTAATCTTGGGAACTTGGTTCTAACAACACAAGAATAAATGATATAGGAAGACATATAAAATTGTCTAGACCTCCTAAAGCTTCTCATCTGTGCAGGAATAGAATCACTGATATCCTAGGATCAATGTATCCTTCCCTCATCATTCCTAACTAGCTTGATGAAGTTGTACATCCAAGGTTCAAATGGTGCTGCTGTTGGAAGTCCTGTTATTTGGCTCAACAAAGTGATGATATCACTTATGTCCTGTTTGAAATCACTATGATATAAAGTTTTAGGCATCTTAGATACTACCTTTGGCTTCTTATCCTCTATCATTTAAGCCACGTGGATAGTCTTCTTGTATTTTTCCTCATGTCAATGCAGAGACTCCACTTTGTTGAATGGATACATCACAGGGTAAATAGGGATGTTAAAGGTTTGTGCAATCCCTTTTGGAGTCAATTTGGCATATACTTGCCTTTTTTGATAACCAACCTTCTATCCATGTCATAATAGTGGATACATTCCAAAACGAGTTGTAGTGCTTCCATTGCTATTGGAAATCCTGTTGCTTGATGGAGACCACTTTCGCTATATCCTTTGCAAATAAACCTACATTTTCTTCAGTTACCCTCCATTGAAATTCTTTTGTATTGAATTGCCCTAGATGGGTGTTTGAGATTGTCCAATACATGGGCCAAATATGAGAGGCTAGTAAGGGTCCCTAGATTTCATCCTTTGCTTTCTTTGCTCTATGACTCATGGTTCCTACATTGAATTAAAGAAAATACCTGCAATTACCTATTTGTAAAATTAGGGTTTCCAGTTGATTTATGCATTCTAGGTTTTCATTCTTTTCCAAATAATCCAACATAAACAAAATTTGCCATAGGTTGCATAATGGATTGATTGAACTAAAATGAAATTTATATTGAATCTAGTTTTTCATTCTTTTCCAAATTATCCAACATAAACAAAATTTGCCATAGTTGCATAATTGATTGATCAAACTAAAATGAAATTTATACCGAATAATAACATGCAATTTCAATTAGTGAAAACCCATTTGAAATTTACTAAAAATGCGTACTTGTTTGAGTTTGGGGAATGTTCAAACCTTTAAAATTGATCACTGTTTATGTCTTTACGTAAATTCACCTACTAGATAAGTTTTTGGAAGTCTCTACAACTATGGTGTTCTTCAATATCTTAGCTCTACAAATCATTCCTCGTTTGCCCAATTTTTCCTTTGCTCACCAAATCTCTCCTTGTTTTAATTCCACTTTTATGATAAAATGAGGGATAAAATTCTTTATAATATTATGAAAAATCACAAAAGCTACATGCGTTTAATGTAAAAAGCTGTGGTAGATATGCATTAATGGTGAAGAGTTGGAAATTGAATTATCCAATTGCTTTTTCGCTCTTAAACTTATCAAGTTCAGTTGAACATATTTACTCAAAATTCTCTTTAAATGTGATAAGTAGGAGTTCTTGGGTTTGAATTTGAAATTCGACGTTCATATTATGCCTATTGTTTTTCTGATCTTGTTGGAAATCATCTCATTGTTCTAGCAAGGAAATTGGTGGTTTCTGGAAGCGAAGAATCTTAAGGGATGTGAAAATATTCATATTTTAAATATTGGGTTTAGTTGGAAATCCTTGATGGTGCATAAAGTTGTACTGTTGTGGGAATTTTCAAAGGAAATGTAAAATTTGCATTCAGATAAGTTCAGGTTCACATGAAGATGAAATGCCCAGTAACTCATCAGCATGACATCATCTTAGTTATGAAAGCGAGGATTTTCAAGTGAACCAGAAAATTTGCGTTTCACACACATCTGGTTCAGTTGAACACTGGACTCCCGCTAAAAGTTAAATTCATTTTATTGACCTTTCAGTTCTGATAATGACACTTGTAACAAGTTGATAGACTTTTGAAAGGTGCAAGTTCAGTAACGAAGAGAACTTCTGCTATAATGGAGAATTTGATCAGTAGTAGACATAACAGGGAAATTGATGTGAACTAGCAATTTAGCTTTTAAAAGTTCCAGTTCACTTAGGGGGTGGATTCCCACTAAGAATAAAATTCAATTCATAAAGGCATCGGGTCTGAATAGAGCAAAGGGACTTAAGATTTACATAACGTGGAATTATCAAATTCGGTAGTAAAGACATCTCCTGCTATAGCGGGGAAATCGACTAGTACTGGAAATAATGGGGAAATTGATGTGAACTAGACATTAATTCTTGTAAGGCTAGAAACTCCCACTAAAAGATAACTTTCACATTTTTCAGAATTTTAACTTGTTTCAAAAGGCAACTTAGGCTATTGTCGAGTGTTCTACCCATCTGCAGTGGGAATATTAAGCATTTAAGACACCCAAACCTAAGACTTATAGGATTTGAGAAGTTTTGCCATTACCACCAAAGCAAAAATGAAAACAAAAGCGAAAAGCAAAAGAGGGGTTCTCATTTTGCTGGAGCAAAATGGGTGTGTTGTGAGACTACACAAAAAGAAGAGTCTCTAGGCTTTATAATATTTGGAATTCAACTCAGGGGTCACATATCCATTTCTGACCATGGTTTCAAGTTTATTTAAGCATTGCTATTCTATACCCTTCCCTTGTGTTGCATTTTGTAAAAGGGTTTTATCAACATTTAGCAAGTATTAAAAAATGGAAGCCTATTATTTCTACACATAGCATAGATTCAGTAACATAGGCATTTTTTCAAACACATGTCCTATGTTTAATGTGCAGGCTTTATGTCACAAATGGAAAATATGTGGAATACAAGCGTCATGACAAACAAATGGCAACAAATTTCATGCTAGAAAATGCCTAGCAGACTTGCACAACGGGATATACTAAAAGTTTAAACACTTAGTTTCCCTCTAGAATGCCGAAACGATAAAAGCTACGATATACCTATTGTGTTACCCCAAGATACCCATTAGCTGCAAGCTCTCAAAAGAGTCTCGGAGCATTCACTTTGCCTTGCAAATGCTGATCCACAAAGAATTATACAAGTCCTCGTAGTTCATAGTCATTTTCCTTTTAACTTATGCTACATCATTTAAGATCTTTTGCAAGAATGTTTTATTATTTTTCCCTGCAGAATTTCCCTACAATCCCTGGATTAGAGTAGCAGGAAGGAGTGCTATCTTGTGCATTGTACTGTTAAAGCCATTTAACTCTATTTGCAATGAATTGCAGGACACAATAATTGTTTGTCACTGGATTGTCTACCTGGCTCTTATTGGCACTTTGATTGGGTAGTAGGAGCAGACTTTGAATTTGAAAGCCTTGACAACATTAGGGAAGGCCTTCCTAAGATTTTGCTAAGTGAAGCTGAGGAAATTGTTGTATGCTCAAGTAGAGTAATTGATATTGAGTTGTTGTAACCACTTATAACTTCTTATTGGAGAATGGACTACTGTGCTTCTGTCAGAAATTTCATCCTTGCCTAGAATAGTATCTTCCCCCGTTTCTTTAATGTTGTATTGGGTTTTGGCATCCTCTTTTCAATGTTATCATTTGTTAGCCCCATTTAAAAGTCAGGTTGTAACAATGTAAATCCTGAATTAAATAACCTACTTGACTCTACCAAATTAAAACTAGCAGCAATTAAACCATATCACTGACCAGTACCAGACTACTAGTAATTAATCCAAAATGGATATTAATCAATAACATTTCTTGCAATGAATTTGTCATTATTCCATCACAATAGCAATAATGCAACACAAAAAAAGATGCAGCACATAAGGGTTTGGCAGGGTGAATGGAATGAAGGAAAAGTTGCCTACCTTGCTGCTTTCTGCCTTCAAGCTCTTTTGAGGCTGTAATTCCCACGCCCATGCTTGTGTTCTGTAATGACCCCTTTTGGGATCACCTTATACTTTGCCCTGAAATCACAATTCCAAATGAAACCAATAGCAGATTATAGTTAAAGATATAATTCCCTACTCAAAATTGAGATGATGTAAATCTGGTTATGAAACCTGCAACCACATTGGATAAATATGACAGACATAATCCATGAAATACATTTAATTCTAGGTCTAAGAGAGATTATATATATCATTATAACAAGTCCCAATGATTATGTGGGCTCGACCATCATGAGGATTGTAGTAGAAGACATGATGAGGTGCCCCAAGTATCCTCTATCCTAGGCCCAACAGCAGGACCTTATCCTCTGTGGCCTCATGTGGTCCTTAACCATCATCATGAGGTAGTGTACCTAGTGAGGGCTTTACATTGTTCCCCTCCATCATGCCAAACCCTCCTCTTATGATTGAAGATCCCTTTTTATTTACTTCAACAATTGATTCAAGTGGGGATAGTAGGGGGCTGCAATAGGATGTCCTTGATCCTCAACCCTAGGCCCAAGGATAGGACCTTATCCTCCTTGGCCTCATGTGGTCCTTAACCGATGGTCCTTAACCATCATCATGAGGTGCCATACCTAGTGAGGAATCATTCACAGTCCCCCCTCCTTGCATTCCTGCCTCGTCCCTTCGTGACCAATTATTGCCAAATCAAAATCATATCACTATTCATAATACCAGTAAATGTATGCTACCCGAAGACATAATATGATATTATATCGGTGTTTAATTAGTACAATTATATATCTACATTTATCTGATAAATAAGCATAAAACAACTATCTCTGCATACCACAATATCTATTAACACATAAGATGGCTATATTCATAGCAGTAATTGTAATAACTATTGATTCTGCCCTTGGGTGCAGATACTTATGTTTGATCTGCTCCAATTGCTTTGTTGTCCGATCTGTCCTTAACATTCAGAAGATATTGTTAGTGTAAATCAAACAAATAAGAATCTATTATCCCTATTCAATCTTCCCATACTTATTTTATATGAATTCTGTGTTCTAACTATATATATATATATATTCCTTTATTTATATTTGATTGGTATTCTTATTTATCTATATATATAATTATTCTTTATTTCCAATCTGCTGCTTTTCTGCATACAGATCTCGATCTCTGATTGTTTCCATTTCATATTTATTTCCCATTCCTTCTTAAATCTGCTCTTATTTCCTTGCTGGTACTTTTCTGCAGATATCCCCCTTCTTCCCTCCTTTTCTCCACACTCTTACTCTATTTATATTTTTATGTCTCTTGGAAGGGAGACATCCGTTTAGATAGACACAACCTTCCAAAGAGACATGTCCCATAATTCGTTACCTTTTATTTGCTTACTACCGATCGCAGCCTATTTAATATATTAATAGCCTGTCTTCATAACGTTGCTGCTTTTGATTTCTTTGTGACTGACTTTGAAGATATAAGTGCTGCCCATAAATAGATCCTATTATTTACCTTAATGCATTGTTATTATGAATCGCTGCCTTTGGTCAACGGTCACTGTCCAAAAAATGTGTTCTTTTACATATTAATTTAATTCCTAGTCAATCGTTGACTTCTCATAGCTGCTGTTGCTTACATTATATATGTGTGTGTGTGTGTGTGTGTGAGATGTCCCCGAAATGGAACACTAAAATTAATAAGCATTGAAATACAAATACGTAAATACAATACATATTAGGACATAAATGCAAATAAATAACAAAGAACATATATATATCAACAATTTTATTATAACTACAGTTATCAAGATAAAATTATAATTACAAAATATTGGCACAAGAAAATAAAAATATTTTTGGGAAATCAATATTTATGTTTTAATATTAAAAGGTCAAATATTTAAAATGCAAGTGAGTCAACGTTAGAATAGAATAATAAATAAAATTAAATAAGATCAAAATTATAATACTACAGATCTTACACTTGTATTCTCATAAAAATAAATATAAATCATTATTTATACTTGCTGCATATACTATACAAATATTCTCATAAATATAAATCATTGTTAAACCTAAACATGACCTTTAAAGTATCGTTTCCCTTATACAAACAATAGTAATGATTAGAATAAACTTGATTCCAAGGGAAGCAACGTTTCACTCAAGGAAAACCCTTTGACCATGGACGCGACCCTTCCTCCAGCAAAGGTTCAATATTTAATAAGAATTGTTTCAAGCAAAGAGGAGGACAGGTGGAAGAAAGGAAGAAAGATAGTATCGTGGCTGGCTGGAAGGGAGGAGTATACTAGGAAGATAAATATACTATCTACAGGAAGAATATTATCATGGCTGATAAAGGAAAGAAATACCTGCAGCCAAAACAGCAGCAACGTAAGTAAATGCTTCATGAGTTTAATAATAAGTGAGGTAAGTAGTCAGAAATTAAATAAGAATGAATAAATGCTTAATAATAAATGTGAATAAATACACTTTGAAATCAATGTCTAAGGATTGTTGGATAAATTAAGGATTTAATAATAGTTGGTAATTAATATATATATATATATATATTAAATATAATATGGTTGATGAATATATGTTGTAACTTATATTTTTTGATAAATAAATTATTCTGGAATGCAATTTACAGTTAAAAATATTTATCTAATTAATGTGATCCATTGATGTCTTTTGGGATAAGAAATAATACATACTACTATTAATTTTCATAGCATAACTAGTATGTTTTGGATACCTAATTATTGTGATACATTCGTTATAACCATTGTATGCAATTGAATATATTTTGTAATTATCATCATCACGTGGAGAGAGAAGACGGATCGGGTTACAGGAAATTACATCTTGAGAAAACCCAGTTAGTGCATCGATTCAGAGGTAAGTACTCTCAACTGACTGGAGAACAATAAGGATTATATAATCGAATTTGAGTTATTGTAAGAGCCCTTGCTAAATATGAGTTGAATTTCTGAGTTTTGGCTCTTAGGAATTTTGTCAACAGTTGGTGTGCAAACTGAGAAGTGCTGATAATCTGCTGTTGTAATTTTCTGATTGCTTGATTTTGGTTTGATATGTTGCCCATGGTATTTTTGAGTGCTTTCAACAATGCAAGGATGTCTACTAATGATAAAGAAAAGATGTGCAAACTGATTTTGTCTTTTCAATGCATATAAGTGACTGAAAATGCAAGCTACAGCCAATAGACATTTGAACAAACATTTGGCATGCATCTAATACATGTAGATATGAGTGAATAGCAACTAGACATTATGTCAAACAATTGTCATGCAACTCCTAAGTGCAAAGATCATCTACAGCCATTGACATTTTGTCATACAATTTGCAGCCAAACTCCTTATAACTCCAATGTAATATTGCAATAATATGAAAGTGTTTACAAGCTGGGTATGAAATGCAATCAGACCTTCTGGCCAGATTCCCATTCCTTCCACCAAAACGCCCGTTCATATGTCCAGCGAGTCTCCTGTACTGCCCGCCTATCCTGCCGAACCGCGGAGAATACGTCACTAAATGCAATGCAATATTGAAGATAGGAACCTGAT
Source organism: Sequoia sempervirens (assembly GCA_007258455.2). Taxonomy (NCBI): domain Eukaryota; kingdom Viridiplantae; phylum Streptophyta; class Pinopsida; order Cupressales; family Cupressaceae; genus Sequoia; species Sequoia sempervirens. The sequence continues at coordinate 6,097 of VDFB02336932.1, read as the reverse complement.
TTTCTGAAGCAGCAACCACCAATTAATTTGATTCTCTTTGATGAAGATGTATTTGCCCTCCAAAGTGGTGCGCCAACCTTCCTTGATGTCCAACGACTCTTGATGAATTTTATTGGAATTTTATATGCCTCTATGATCAAAATCATACCTCCTCAAGGTGTGCCCCAGCAAGAATAGAAACTTGGATTTTTGGCAATCAGCAAAATGGAAATCGAACCTGCATAATCTCAACCTCCTCAAATGCCAAAATCGTCCTTCTTCAAAGGACTTAAATATCTCCACAAGCTGTGAATGATTTGCTCTAATTGAATCACCAAAATCTGCAACGAAGTCCAAATAGGAAGTCTGAAGTAACTCCCTCAAATATCCAACTAGGGTTGATATTTCACAACCGAAATTGGCACTTAACCAGCTAGGTTTGGTCTTTCACAAACGAAGAATAGAAACCAACTTGCCAAGCATTCAAGCTTACCAATGTAGTAGAAAAGATGTATTCAACTCAAGATGTCCAAATGCAAAGCGAGAGCCTCTTTTTATACTTTTTCAATCTCATCACCAGGAGGCTTCTAGAAGATTCTTGCTTTATTCTTTAAGTGGCTTTATTATTTTATTATTTTATTATTAAGTCACTTAAGTCACTTTTATTATTAAATTAATTAAATAATAAGTCATCCCTTTTGATATTTTATTTTTTTGGAATAATTTAATAAATAATTAATTTAATAACACCTCTTGATTTAATTAAATCATCAATTAAGCTATCCTCATGAAATATCAATAATTTGGACAACTTAATTAAATAATTTAATTAAATCACCATACCTCCAATTTGGGGACATGATAGTCCTCCCTTCCCAAAGATTGCTTGTCCTCAAGCAATCCGCAACTGTCAATCCATCTCAACTGTCACAACATCTGATGCCTGAATTGGAGAATCAACTGCACCTGTCTTCTAACCGCCTGGATCCCAAATGAATTTGCAACATGTGCACTCCAAAGATGTACTGGCAGTATTAGAAGAAGTCGCAGCCATGTCATCAAGATCTCCCTCGGAAAGCAACTGCAAATTTCCTGACTCACTATTAGGAGTGAGAAGGATACTGTCATGAATGCCATCCACTCCTTGGAAAGAGGCTGAATCAATACTGACATCCAATGTGCAAGTCCTAGAATAAATCAGCTCCATAACAAGGTTAAGAAGGTGGTCACGATCTGAAAGAAGCTTCTAATAATTTGACTTCATTGTCTCCATACCTTCTTTAACAACCTGCAAATCATCAAGAGAAGACTCTGTTCCAATCCCCTTTTGTCTTCTCTCTAACTGAACTGCCCAAAGATGTTCCTCGATTCTTTTGTGCATCCTGTCATGATGAGATAGGGCTGAATAATCTCATCCTTCTTCACCTTCAATTGAGTCTCCAAGCTATGAACAACTTCAGCCTTGTATGAAGAAGTCTCAACCTGTTCTTGTTTCCTCTTGCTTGGAACCAAGCACATCTTATCATCCTCATTAGAACAATATGTATTTTCAGATTCAAGGAGTCTTCTAATATCGTCAATCCTTTTTTGCGTTGCTATGTTAATGAGATTGATCTCTGATTGGACTTCTTGAAGATGTTTTCTTGCATTGGCAGCCACCAACTTAGCCTCTTTGGCTTTCCTCATCCATTCTTCGTTCATCTTTTCGGATCTCCTTACTTCTTCCATGCCAAAAGAAACAAAATCAGTCCTTTTCTGCTTGATATTTTCATGTCTAAGAATTGGTGTAGGGCTGCCATCAATGGTTGCTATCGTGTCATTGGCTTGATTATGAACCAAAGATCCTATCTCATGAGAATGATGAGACATCATGATGCTGTCCCCAAACCAATCCGTAATCATATCATGCCATTGTAGAGTGTCACCTTCATCGTATGTAGTCAAATCACTAGTGGCTGCTCCACTAGGTAAAGGATCAACTACCTCAACCACCTCTATATTTTGAGTCTTCAATGGACCTTTATTTATCAACCCACAATTTGATTTTTTGCCATGATGGAATGAAGATTTGCTAGACTCACCCAATGAAACATCACAAGAAATCTTATCTTCATGTAGCTGCTCTAAGGTGTCTTCAATCATCACTTGCTCTTCTTTACTCTTGAAGTCATCAAGGAGTGTCTTGTGCTGAGCAACTTCCTCTATGTAAGTTTGACTTTTGCTCTCCTTAAGTTCAATTTGAGGCTGATCACTAGTTGCTTAGAATTCATCATAGAGATTTTTAGATATGCCACTTGTATACGCATCATGCTTCTCCCTCCTTTTGGGTTGTGTTGCAAACCATTTTGAAAGGGATTCATGCTGTCCTGATGAGAGTATAACCTCATCCAAGATGTTCATAAAGGTGATGAAGGGAAGGTCTTTTCTGAGCTCTTGCGGAAGGGCAAGGTATTCTTTGTAAGCAACTTCAATGTCCTCTTTATAAACCATTTCTTAACAATTGAAATTCTGATCTGCAATCAAGTAGCTGAAACAAAGTGTAATCTACACAACAAGCTAGCAAAATCCAAGCTCTGATACCATTGTAAGAGCCCTTGCTAAATATGAGTTGAATTTCTGAGTTTTGGCTCTTAGGAATTTTCTCAAACAGTTGGTGTGCAAACTGAGAAGTGCTGATAATCTGCTGTTGTAATTTTCTGATTGTTTGATTTTGGTTTGGTATGTTGCCAATGGTGTTTTTGAGTGCTTTCAACAATGCAAGGATGTCTACTAATGATAAAGAAAAGATGTGCAAACTGATTTTGTCTTTTCAATGCATATAAGTGACTGAAAATGCAAGCTACAGCCAATAGACATTTGAACAAACATTTGGCATGCATCTAATACATGTAGATATGAGTGAATAGCAACTAGACATTATATCAAACAATTGTCATGCAACTCCTAAGTGCAAAGATCATCTACAGCCATTGACATTTTGTCATACAATTTGCAGCCAAACTCCTTATAACTCCAATATAATATTGCAATAATATGAAAGTGTTTTTACAAGCTGGGTATGAAATGCAATCAGACCTTCTACATATGAGATTTCATTCTTTTTTTTCAATATGACATGGCTGAAACTAAAGTGCCAAATTGCTGTGAATAAAATGACATTACATATGCAATTATATTGCTCATAATATGATTGTAATTACATTGCTATGTTGCTGATTATACCAGCAAAGGACTCCTATATGAGAATGCGTCACTAAATGCAATGCAATATTGAAGATGAGGAACCTGATTTTCTGAAGCAGCAACCACCAATTAATTTGATTCTCTTTGATGAAGATGTATTTTCCCTCCAAAGTGGTGCAACAACCTTCCTTGATGTCCAACGACTCTTGATGAATTTTATTGGAATTTTATATGCCTCTTTGATCAAAATCATACCTCCTCAAGGTGTGCCCCAGCAAGAATAGAAACTTGGATTTTTGGCAATCAGCAAAATGGAAATCGAACCTGCATAATCTCAACCTCCTCAAATGCCAAAATCGTCCTTCTCTTCTCAGCTGAATAGGTTTGGTCTTTCACAAACGAAAACTGGAAACCAACTTGTTAAGCATTCAAGTTACCAATGTAGTAGAAAAGATGTATTCAACTCAAAATGTCCAAATGCAAAGCCAAAGCCTCTTTTTATACTTTTACAATCTCATCACCAAGAGGCTTCTAGAAGATTCTTGCTTTATTCCTTAAGTGACTTTATTATTTTATTATTTCACTTAAGTCACTTTTATTATTAAATTAATTAAATAATAAGTCATCCCTTTTGATATTTTATTTTTTTGGAATAACTTAATAAATAATTAATTTAATAACACCTCTTGATTTAATTAAATCATCAATTAAGCTATCCTCATGAAATATCAATAATTTGGACAACTTAATTAAATAAGTTAATTAAATCACCATACCTCCAATTCGGGGACATGACAGTTACAGTGTAATAACTAACCCATTTCTTATTAGATTAAATATCAGTGAATGTTCATGAATACTCTAATCTGTGATGATTGGTGAATTCAATTAAATATAATATGATAAGTGAATGCATAGAGAGATTAAATGACATGTTTGCAATTAATAGATATATACGTCAATGTATTGAAGTTCATCTATATAGTATAAGTGAATCACAGATTCCACATATATAAATAAATGAATATTTTTTATCAATGTCCCAATAATGATGCTTATAGCAATTATTGTACCTCAAAGCTATTATGTTTATTACTTAAAGAATAGATTCCGGTCAAATCCCTTTTGCTAATACCCACTAAGGATAGGAAGTTTGTGGAGGGAAAGGCTAGTAATTCGGTCAATGGATGGATGGTCCCAAGATGGGTAGGAAACCTTGTGGGAGTCCACTTGGAGACCGTTGACGCGCCCTTGGCACAATAATTCTTCCATTCGCCGATAAGGTTAGGAAAGAGGAAAGGACGAAGATCTATTTTGATCAAGGGTAATAAGTCATATTAGATTATGATGTGTTTTATGCACTAGATAATAATGCATCTGCCTTATTTTTAAAATGTTCAATCTGAAATGGTCTAATTTAATCTTGAACAAGGAACTATGTGTATTTGTTAGTAATGCATGATGTGTGCAGTTCTTCAAGACAAAATACATGTGCAAAACTACGATTGGTAAATACAAAATCCCTTACCCTAACTTGTGTATTTTATGTCTCTAATAAGGGGACATTACTGTGTGTGTGTGTATTATATTATATGTTTATTTTTATATTAATTATATATTAGTTTCATATGTATATTTTATATTATTATAATAATATCAAATTGTTAATATTTATTTTGTATTGTTAATATTTTATAATGTACCACCCTAGGTGGACACTTGCAATTACAAATTTTCTGCCTTGGTTAATTATTTGTTTCCTGGGTTTATGCTCTTTAGATGTTTCTCTAATAGTTCAAAGATATAGTTTTCCAGGTAATGCCAAAGGAAACACAAGTGCAAGATAAAGAATATTGACAAACTACTATATTGAAGTCAACTGCTATAACAAAACTCTTTATTTATGTTCTTTTTCAAATCAGATTTACAATTTAGAGCTTGCAATACAAAACTTAACCAAATCTGATCAACAACACTTGCACAACAATAATATCATACCCGGAATCCTGTAATGTCCCCTTTTTCGGCATGATCATGGTTGATGGTGGTTAGCCTCTTACTCAGACTCTCGTAGGCTAACTGGATTGGTTAGAGGGTCAGCGGTACCTTTTGGAGAGTTCGGTCGATTTCATTTTCTGAGATCATGGATTGGCTCATTGCAGGCTTTGGCAGTACAGGAGTTTGTTTGCTTTTGACGGCACTGAATTCTGTGGAGAATTGAGGGAGATAGGCTTACTTAAGTGATTTAAGTTATATTTTAACTAAAGTCTTTTTATAAAGTCAAATTGACTTTATAATTTTTATATCACTTAAATAAGTCTAAAGTGAGTGTTTTAAAAGTATTTTATTTAATCACTTAAAGGAGGCACAAAAAATCAAAGTTAGAACTATGGAAAGTAACTTGAGTTTATTTCCAAAAATTTAAATGATCTAAAACCCTAAAATGTACGGCCTCCTTGAGTTTTCACCTCCTTTGTTATATAAGGGTTGAGGGCAATGAGAAACTCATCTATTTTTGAATATTTCAACTTTGCCTTGGAGGTTTTCCCTTTGCTTTCATCCTTTGATCAGGTTTGCAGCAATCCACCATTGGAGAACGAAATCTCTTCAGTGTGAGCACTTGTGAGGCTGTGAGAGATCGGCTGAATTGGTGCAAATTGAGAGAGCTTCATTCAGAAGTTCTGCAGTGCTTTAACAGATTTTTGTAAGTGTTGTTCATCAGAAACAGAGGGTTTGAATGGATGGTGTTCTTCCTTCTTCATGGCAGGCATCATAGCTACTTGGCGCACCTTCTAAGATGTGTTTTTGGTCTTTTTGCTTGAAAGGCGTGGCTGTTTGAGCTAGGGCGCACTTGCTGGTTGAAGAAACGCCTATCTTCTTGAGGGTTTCTCTTCACTATCTTCAGCACTTGGCATTCCCTCTTCTATTGCTCTAG